>JAPQWV010004978.1:0-24097 GCA_027422505.1 Craterostigma plantagineum
GCCGATGCCCTCTCATCATCTCCCACGAACACTCGCACACTGAAATCACAGCAAGAAAAGATCCAAAGAGCAGAAAAATGGGCAAATCCCACACAAAGACAACCATATCCTCGTGCCTACTCGCCACCATCTTCTTAACACTCGTCATAGCCATAGCTTTAGTCCTCTACTTCACTCTCCTCAAGCCCCACGGCCCCAAGCTCGCCGTCTCCGCCGTCACGCTCCCCACATTCTCCCCCCTCAGCGGCGGCCGCAACAATTCCGACAGCTATAATGCGGTTAACTTCACCCTCTCCGTCTACGCAGCCGTCAGCAACCCCAACCACGCCGTCTTCACCCACTACGACAGCTCTCTAGAGCTGCTCTACATGGGTTCTCGGGTCGGGTTGCTGTTTGTGCCGGGCGGAAAGATCGGGCCGGGGAGGACCCAGTACATATCTGCTACGTTTAGGGTCGGCGGGCTTGGGGTCACTCCTGGTGGTTTCGGTTCGGGTTTCGAGCTGGAGATCCGTTTGGAGATGATGGGTCGGGTCAGGGTGGTTCGGTTTTCAGCTCGTGGGTCGTGGGGAGGATGGAGTGTAGGGTGGTGGTAGGTGTGAGGGATGGGACTGTGTTGGACGTTCACTGTTAGTTAATTATAGTTACCGACGGTTAATTTAGTGTATCATCGTTTCATATCTCTTTTTTTTTATGTAAGAACAAGAATCGTTTTAACTTCCTCAAGTGTAATATGGGATTGCGCCTGGTAAGGGGTAACTTAGGTTTTCATTTCATAATTATTCAGCTTCGATGCGATTATTATCATGACATCCATGAAAATACGAACTCCGAGGAGCAAAGGGAAAGGGCAAATAATCCAAGGCGTGCAACTTTCTCGGAATTCAGCGACTTCTTTTTGTCTTTCAATCATATGAGACTATTACTAAGGTAAATAAGCACACATCTTTATTACATAATCAGCAGAAAATATATGAGAGATGGCTCAAGATTTATGACATGTTCATGTGGCTAAACATAGGATCTTGGCCCAACTCCTACGCATTATCAAACATCTATATCTTCATTTGATTTAGAATCCGAACTGAGAAGTCTTTCAGCTTCATCATTTGCTTCGGCTTGGAGTCTCCATTTCTGTGAGATATATAACAAGAAAGAAATGGAGCTTATTCATTCAATAAAGAGCAAAGAACCTTTTCCTCGTAACTATTTCTTTTCTCCATGGAGAGTAGTAAGTATTAAAGGTGAAAGAAAGCCTACCTCTTCAAGATTCTCAATCTCCATGATTTGCTTGATCTGTTCTGCAACATTTTCCTGTACACACAAATAGTCCAATTCTCATATACAATTTTATCCATTTTTTATTTCATAAATGGTGTAAATCTTTACAGACATACCGAACTGCTAACAGCTTCAGCCGCAACAACATCCGAGTCCAGTTCAACCTCGATTTCAATCATCGAAGATATCTGAGATTATAAAGCAGAATCATGCGTTATTTACCGACTGACCGCAAAGAACATGTGCATATATATTTCAATGAGCTTGCTTCTTTTCTTGCATATGCTCAATTTCATTGGTTTAGAAAGATGCGTACTCTGGCGAAGCTTTCAATAAGTTCGATTCGGGTCTTGAGGGAATTCTCCAAGCTCTCACGTACCCTTTTGACCTTACTTCTCCGAGAACTAACATCATCAAAGATCATCATGAGCTTTGCTTTTACTACAACATGGATTAAAATGAGAGTACGATAAAGAATGGACATATATGGTTTGTACCGACCGGTAAGAAGAATCGCCAACAGCGTTAATTTTATTTTCCAGTTGGCACATCCGAGCAAGCATCCAAACCTAATGTTTATCAATCATCAACTACACGAAATGAATCAATTCATCTTTCCATAGTCGAACCTCATTTTCAGCAGCCTTCTTTAGCTCCTTGATTCGAGATTGAAGCATATCATACTGAGACAAAAGCTGCTGCCTCATTGCAGCAACATCCACTGATCTTTGAGGTAGCTGTAATAAGAAACAGAGCATTTTATTTTATTTTTCTCCAGAGAATATACAAACGCATATGACGACGATACGAATAGAGTACAATCACAATCCAAGCACTATCGACCTGCCTTGTTAATTTGCGGAAGTACGACGTTGTTGAAAGTCACACCAGCTGCTACCGAAGAAACAGCTACAGCTGCGATCAGCTGAGGAAGAGAAGGATCCAAGATTCCAGACGCGACATCGCCAGTGGCGAAAATTGCAAGAAAAGGAAGTAACAGAGACGTATTTAGCAAGGATCTGCTAGAAGAATCATTCGAGGAGCTCTCAACAGTCGAGATTCGCAGCCATCTCTGTGATTTGTCAAGGACATGGGCTCCCCAGGGTAAAACTTTGGAGTTCTGGGCTTAACTTCAGAGGGCCAAAGTTTCTGTAAGCAGTTAAAGGAGCCGCTGTGGCTATAGTGACTCTCTCTCCTTCTTGGCGGGAAGGTCTACTGTTTCGGTGGCAAACCGAGGGTTCGAGCCGTCCCAGATGGGGTCTCAACCTAGAGAGGAACAAAAGTAAGAAAACCTCAAAGAAAATGGAGTTAAACCGATTATCATACTGCAATAGGTGGCTAGGAAACGTACGACGACAGAGTGAACTGCGGCTGGAATATTTTGCTTCGGAATTTGCAAGTATTGAAGCCCTCTTTTCCACGAGGGGACATCCACGCTGCGTTCGTCAGGAGGAGATCCTTAGAAAAACGTGGATATCTGGGATCAACTCTTGCGTGTTTATATACACTCTCTAAATGACTTTTGTGTGCTAAACAAACAGAAGTCACTGTGCAACAAGTTCTAAGAGTGGTGCCAGAAACTGCTGGACAGACGAACAGAATTGGAATAAGAAGGTAATGGTCAGCTACCTTATATCTTCTGATTGAATGGCGAGGATTTTGCCAGATATCAATTCGTATTTGTAACGGCAACTCGAGCAAGATACAATCTGAAAGTGCGGCGTTCAATAAAGTCCTACCTAATGTACTGTGTGGAGGAAATGGTGAACGATAACTACCTGAATGCCTTGTTGAGGTTGAGCAACGGCAATGGGTATCATACAACTGGGGCATCGCACAACCTTACGAAAGGGGACCTGAAAATGTTCTAACCATTGTCAGGAAACAAGTGATTGATCTCACTTTGTGTGAGGAAGTTACGGTACAAGAATGTCTAGGGACTCGAATTCATAGCCACCCAGCTCGAAGCAACGAGTAAGCAAACTCGAAAGAAGCCGCCAAGAAAAAATAATACCTCTTCACCAGGAGAAACACCAACTCGACAGACACAATCGATCGTTCTAAGAGCATCTGAAACCCTCAGTAACGCAGCAAGGCCAATGATCAACAACGTATATGTATTTATGTCTGGCCTTGACCATTTCCATCTTTCGACTGTAATGGCATTCTCAATCAGTCCTGGGGCTAGAGAAATGAAATTTCCAAGATCAGTCCAATGTGCATTTATCTGATTTTTAACTGGCATAGCTAGCTATTTTGTACATAAATAATTCAATTCAAGCCCAGAAAAGAACAGCGAAGCCAATAATCCACCTGGCAAAGCATAGCATTAACAATACTCTACTAGTATTAGAATACCTGAATCGAAACTGGTCCTCATAGCGGAGAAGACGGAGATAGCCAGATCAGCATTGCCACGATCGAGCGCGGAAGATATGATGCTACAACAATCCTCACTTCCCACGACTCCTCCATTCACCGATATATTCGGCGATCAGAAGTAGCACTTCCGAGGCTTCTTTCGCGGCTGAGACTCGTCCCAAAAGCTCATCGTCCAAGACCCCGACGACGACGATGAAGAAGAAGGAGAGAGGAGCCCACTTTCTTCGGAAGAGGAGGAGGAGGAGGAGGAGGAGGAGGAGGACGATACTTGGTTCTTGGAAGCTGCGAAAAGGACGGTAGTGTGGTGATGGTGGCGGCGGCGTTGTTGAAGCTTTTGGGAGGTGGAAACGACGGCGTATGGGTGGGAAATAGTAATAAACCGAGTGAACGCGCCGGCAGGAGTGAGCAGGCGGAGGAGGAGCTCAGACTATTCATCAAGATCGAATTTTTATCATTGCCTGGACGGCGGCATAGAGAGAGTAAACGGATGATTTTCGAAGGAGCAGTGAATATTACTGGCGATTGTTGGAGGATTAGAAACGAGTGGTAGGGATAGGGAGGGGGACAAACAAACATCTTTGGCTGTACATATACCAATAAGTAATTGCAAATTACCTAACTTCCGAATT
Organism: Craterostigma plantagineum; assembly: GCA_027422505.1. Taxonomy (NCBI): domain Eukaryota; kingdom Viridiplantae; phylum Streptophyta; class Magnoliopsida; order Lamiales; family Linderniaceae; genus Craterostigma; species Craterostigma plantagineum. The sequence goes on from JAPQWV010004978.1 coordinate 4,290, forward strand.
GATAAAGACTTTGTCGATCTAATCGAGAATCGGAATTTCATGATTGTATTTTGTTTGAATGTCTATATTTCATATAGATCACGTCCGTGTTTGTGGTCAAAATTAAAAGCGCACATAACTCTGTTCTGTTCATCACAAAGCAGAGCAGCCAAAAAGCATCAATGGCTTCTTTCCATCTCCAAACTCTACAATGTCCTATTCTACACAAATCACCCTTTCTTGGGCAACCCAACGTCACTTATTCAACCAACAAATCATCTCTAGCACTTCTTCACAAACGCCCAAAGCATAACTTCATCACTGCCAAATTTAACCTCTCTGAAATCCTCGGAGGCCGAGGCTTATGTAATGGAGAAGAGGGACTTCAGAAGGAACTCAAGAGAACAGTCACAAAAGGAGAATCACAAGATTCAAACACATCATCCCAGCAAGAGAATAAGCCATTGGCTCTTGAAGTATCAGAGGATGCATTCGAAAAGGAATTACTAGGCTTGACTGGTGGTTTTCCAGGTGGCGAAAAGGGTCTAAAGAAATTCATTGAACAGAATCCACCGCCGAGAAAGGAAGAATCTTTGGCTGTTTCGGGCTTTGATCAAAGCTCTGTGAAGAAGCCGAAGCCGCCAGAACTGCCTTTGCTCTTACCTGGCATGATTGCCATTGTTAAGAATCCTAATAACCCCTTTTACATGTATTGTGGGATTGTGCAGAGGATTACTGATGGGAAGGCTGGTGTGCTTTTTGAAGGTGGGAACTGGGATAGGCTCGTGACTTTCAGGCTTGAAGAACTCGAGCGCCGGGAAAAGGGACCGCCAATGGTGAATCCTAGGTCTGCAATCTTCGAAGAAATGGTGAAGAAGAGCTCTTGAATTTGATCTTTCGTATTTATGCATGGTGATCTTTCATAGCATGAATGTAGATAAATCAAGATTCGTGCTTTTGCAGACATTTATAAACAATTTCAACACATCAGAAAAAAAAATGCAAACCACGTTTGAGTTCAACTGATAATGAGAACTGTGCCTTGAAGTTTATGAAAGCAATCAAATCAAGAGGCATTATTGTTTCACAAAACTCCAACTCACTGAAAATTCAAGAGACCTTGTTGAATAGCAGGTTTGATCCTTCTCTTTTCAGGGGATTGAATCAGAGCTCAGATACAGCCACCCAACTGTCAATAATAAACCAGAAATGGAGTTTGAGGTCATGTCCACAAAATTTATGCAAGTTAGATACATTGAACTTGATCAAGATAATGATCTTCGTGCTATAGAAAGGGAAGAAACTACTCCTTTACCCCAAATCTTTGTAATAACACGAGGGGACAAACGACTAATTAACTCATTTCCCAAGATTTGTCACATACCATGACAGCATCGATCTCCTCTTGAGTCACTGGTGTCCTTTTTGGCTGATCAGAAGCCTTTCCTCCCGTAGACGTACTTGAAGGACGCCTGGAGAAGAACTTCTCGACATCACCACTTTCTTTTGCTGCTTCAGTCTTAACAGCAGTTGAACTTGAACCTGAAAAATATGTTTTTCCTGCCCTCTTATCTGATGGAGTTTTTGAGCAAGAAACCAATTATTGAAGAAATTGAATCAAACACAACTTTTAGTTCGTAATATGCATTCAAATTAACCAATCATAGCGTCATATAGCTACCCGTAAAACCCAACAAAAATCCAGCTTGTCCGAAATTAGGGGACTATCATCCATGAAAACAAATATATTAGCTTGGTTTTCAACAATAGTCAGAAGAACGACGACGACGAGATATCAGGTGTCACCCACTAGCTGAACTGAATAGATCAAATTGAAATTCTAATGAAAAACGCATGGCCAAAGCTACGAGCGTAAACTGAAAATACCAGAAGAAGCTTTAATATGCCTCTGGGGGAATTTGATGCGCGGGATTCTCGTCATCGTCTCTAATCAGCCGATTTTCCGCAAAGCTAACGAGCAAATTCCTCTCCGAACAGCTACACTCAACGCCGTTTATTTCTGACTTTTCCAATAAAAAAAAAAAAAAAAAAATCATGGGGCCAGTGTTAATTTATATGGTCTGGGGTCAAACGTTTCATGGTAAGGTTTTAGAGCCCATCAACGCGGCATAAATTGCAAGCCCAATTATCGACTGATCTAAAAGCTCGTTTTTTTTTTAATGGTGGTCTTGGTCTCGACAAGAGCTACGAGGACGAGCTGCAGAAATCAAAACCCTTGCGTCATTTCACTTTCCTCTCCCAAGTAATTACGAGGTAATATTTCAGTTCAGTTAATTGAGCCAAAAGGCATTCAATTTATAGATTTCTTTTTTTAGGATTGGAATTGAAGGTAACAGCTGTTGTGTGTAGTCTGATATTGGATCCTTTTCTGCGTAGGGTTTTTGGGTCGAAATGGCCTATAGACGAAGCATCGCTGCTAAAGCTAAGTTCTTGTATCAACAGCAGCACCGAGTTATTCCTTCGGTGTCACACTCCCGCGACGACGATAATGATAATCGACAATTGGGTGCGAGAAACGATGATGCGAAAAGATATTTTCGGAATCAGTACTTCACTGCCGCGAACAAGTTCAATGCTTTTCATGGTACGAGAACAAACGTGGATAGGAGATTTATGATTCCATGGAGTGGTGGAATGGCGTACGCTAGGAATTTTTCAAGTGGGAGCGTTGGAGAAGGAACTGCAGCTGACAACATCGAGCTCTTGAACGATGTGTTAGTAGATAAGGTTGCTGAAGTTGCGACCCAAGCGGCACCTGTGGTTAGTGAGGTCACGGTTGCTGCTGCAGATTCGTTCTTCCCTGTGGCGGCATTGCAGTATTTGATAGATTACGTGCACGTTTATACAGGGTGTGAATGGTATGAATCAGAGATACGTATTGTTAGGTTTTAAAAAGAACTGAAAACCTCGGTGGGTGATGGTTTTTTTGTCTGTAGGTGGGCAGCTATTGCTTTGACAACGCTTCTGATTCGTGGACTTCAGCTTCCTCTTATTGTTAATCAGCTAAAAGCAACTAGCAAATTTACTGTAAGTTATTGCCTTCCATATTTTAGTTCTCATTCCAGTTGGATTTGAGTGTTTATCAACTCTGTGTGATCAGAAAGCTCGACATCAAAACCATTTTTTATAACTAGTCAAGAAAAATTTTCACTTCAAGTTAGCTCAATTTATCATTTTTGTGCTGTCTGATTTTTGCATGTTTATATAATCACAAGAGTACCTTAACTCGCCTTATCACTGAATGAAATGGAGTTTTAGGCAATTTTCAATATTTTCTGCAGCTTTTGAGGCCAAAGTTGGAGGCTATTAAGGAAGATATGAGCAATAGGGTATGATTTTCTTTACAGTTTTTTTTTTTCTATTTAGCTCATTGTTAGATAAAGGTTACGGATTGCTGGCACCATAAACTGAATGGTTGTGTTTTACATACAAGACTTTTATTGGGATGAGTTACATAATGTTTCACACAGGACATGAGTCCTGCTGCTGTTGCTGAAGGTCAAGCACAGATGAAACACTATTCAAAGAGTATGTAACTGTTTATTCTGTTGTCTATCTTGTTTTCCCATTGTCAAAATTATTAGGAAATGTTATTAAATCAAAGTTCTTTTATATGCTTCTGTTCAACTTATTAGTTTTCAATTAAAGAAAGTTATATGAGGGCGTGGTTACATCATGATGTTGCAGATATGGTGTTACTCCTTCACACCTTTGAAGGGAATTTTAATAACAGGCCCTGTCTTTTGCAGCTTCTTCTTTGCTGTAAGAATACTCTCCCATAGCTTAATTACATATCTATACGACTTCACCATTTGTTGATCTCTCTCATTGCCTGTCATTTTCACCATTCTGTTGTATTTCGTCATCTTTATACACAGATTAGGAACATGGTTGAGAAAGTCCCGTCTTTTAAAGAGGGTGGAGCTTTCTGGTTTACTGATCTCACCACTCCAGATACTATGTATATTTTTCCTGTTCTGGCAGCATTGACATTTTGGGTTACAGTGGAGGTCAGCCACCTTACCTTCTATGAAAGTGTTCTTTTTAGCGCTCATTTATAGGATAATTACACTAGCATCACCATTCAGTTAATTCAGTGATAGAAGCTATAAGCAATTTATTTTGGTTCTCTGTTTTTGATTAATCGACTGAGATGCTAGTGTATTGTCGTCCCTAATGCCTGTCTTTTAGTTGGCTTTTTCCCATTTCGTTAACCAATCTTTAACTAACTCGATTTTAGCTGAATGCCCAAGAAGGATTAGAGGGTAATCCTACCGCCGGCACGATCAAGAATGTTTCGAGGGGCTTCGCTGTACTAACTGTCCCTCTCACTGCAAGTTTTCCCAAGGTTTGGCTGAATGATTCCGTGTTGAAGTGTTGAACTTAAGTGATATTTTATTCTGTAGTCAGTTAAGCTCGAGTGTTGTTTCTCTCACAGGCCATATCTGTTACTGGATCACCTCAAACATGTTCTCACTCGCGTATGGTCTAGGTGAGCCATTGCCTCAACTCCGATTTTCTTAACACTAACTGATGATAGAAACACTCACTTGCTTGTGTTTTCGTCTTTCTTTGATTGATGTCAGTGATAAAGAACCCTAAGGTGAAGAAAATCTTAGGCATACCAATCATACCAGTGGCACCACCTTCAGCTAATCAAAAACCGAGTCTTCCATTTTTCGAAACGCTAAAGAAGTATGCACTTGCTCAGAAACTCCAACAACAGCAACAGCAACAACAGTCTCTATCACCTCCTCCTAGTGCTGATGAATCCTCGAAACCCACGAATCAAAGAATACCTTCCTCGGCAGTTCTTAATCAGAGGATCAAGAGCTTAGAGAAAGAAGTGAAAGCTAGGAAGAAATCGAAGAAAAGAACGGTAAGATGAGTCGCTCAATCTTTCTAATGAGATGGTTTAAGGTTTAGAAGACTGCTGCTTCTAGAAACTATATAGAACTCACATATATGTCCAAATTCCAAACCAAATTTTTGTACTCCCTCATCATATGATGTCACGGTTTTGGATGATTTGTTAGGTGAGGATTGTATTTGCAATAAATTCATCACAGCATCTGCTTTGTCGAATATTTATTGAATCTCAACTTGCCCCTCTACTTGTGGTTCTACTTAAAATCAATCACATTGATTATTTATATTTAGTTACAAAATGTAATTCCCCATTTGAATCAGACATAACTGCATCGCTTAAGCAGCAAAAGAGTAATGTATAATCAGATCATGTGATACCCATCTTGGCTTGTCTATGTTAATCATAGCAATTGCTATGTTAGCATTGTTTCGGATTAGGTGAATCAGTCTTGACTAACTTTTCTTGATGAAAGGCTTCAAATGCTGAGACGACGCCATCTTTTAATGCTTCTTCGTCGTCCCAACTATCTCCCCAAGTCCAACTGTTATCCCAGCCCTCAATTTCACAAGCCTCGAGCTTGCTACCGTGTGAGATAGGCAGCTCCATGTCTTCAATGAGGCTTTTGTATTTCGTAGATTTTCTTCTCAAACACCTCGCCCCGAACTTGATACTCACCGAAACTGATAAAATAACGAAAGTAGCGTAGAAAAGAAAGAGCCACGTCGATGAATTAGTAGCGTTCGAGGGATCTACGTTTGAGGAGTCATTCGTGGGATCATCCTTTCTCTTGCTGGCGAAGGTCTTGAAATCGAGTTTGCAGTTGCCGTGCCCTGCGTTGAGGATGATGAAGTGGCCGCCGTTCTTATCTTTGATGGAAACTTTTACCTGAGAATATTACGCTTCAACGATCAGCACTTACCTTAATATCGTCTAACATCAAATCAACATCAAGAAACATAGGAAAGATGGAATCTAATACCAGGATCAATTAAGCTGGAGAATCGTAAATCATATTTCGAGTTCATAGGAAAGAATGGAATTTTTCTTCCATGGGTGCCTAATTCAGAGACATAAATAGAAAACACACACTTGTTTGATCAGATGGACCTAAATAACATGAGTTTCTTGACACTAATCACTATCAGCTACAAAATGAAGACCCTATTAGTTGCATCTAATTAAACATCAGATCATTGAAGAAAAAAGTACCTCAGTATCTTCCTTCTCTTTAAGTTCAAACTGTTTCTTCTCCAGTTGAACAAAATCAGGGGCTGAGACTGTAATGGATAAAGAACCATTTCCTCTGTTCTGAATCAAAAGAGAGAGATCTGGAGATTCTGGTGGGTATGCAAAGAGCTAAAAATGAATTATTCATCTCACTCAAAGCCCAAATATCAGCATGAAATCAGCAATGCAGCATAGGAAATCACCCACAAAACATATTCTATTTAAGAATCGTACCATTTCCAGGAACTGTCAAACAAGCAACCAAACTTTTCTCATCATCCGTGCAGCTATTAGACGATGAATCACATATTTCTTTCACATCCGAGGATTTCATCTTGTCCAGGCCCAACACATTCTTTGGTTCCGATCTCAACAACCCTTTGCCCTCGTTTGATTCAGCTCTTTGAACATCATCATTCAACTTTATTCCATCATCTTCTACCAGTCCAGCGTTGGACTGCTGCTCACCCAAACCATCTCTCACTGGATTACCCCCACCGACCTTTCCCATCTCCGAAACGTTAGCGGTCTCATTCAGCGGCTCACTCTTTACACTATTCTTCAACGCTTCTTCTGCCGACGCCAAATAGGCGATGAGTGACAGTACAGTTACAATCACAGACGCATATCTCAGCTGCATCTCCTCAGAAAATAAAAGACCTTCCGCAGAAAATAATATTTAATCAAGCAAAAGGGTACAAATCAAGCGTTAGGAACGTGCCGAGTGCGGAGAGCTGAGAGTAATTCGATCCGAAGAATCAAAGAACGCAAAAAAACATGAACTTTGCTACGGGGAAGAAGAAGGGTCAAGGATTTCTTAGTTGACTTAATTGATCAAGTCATACTCAATTAGGCCTCATGTGGATAGCAGCCCAAATAAAATTGAACTATTGGGCCTTGCGGTGATGTTAGCCCAAATAAAAGTTTCATATAAGACCAGACCTGCCCGAGCCGACCCGACCAACGTATCTCTCCAATGAAAATAAATAAAACGTGCTTAAAATATGAGTTAACCCTTTAAGTTTTAAAATCCGATTCAATCCCCGTCAGTATAAAATTTAGTTTTAAGGACCTGATTTCTGCAGTACTTCACTATCTGCGGTACCACTTCATTATTCAGTACCACGTCATTGTTCTGCAGTAAAACTTCATTGTTCTGCAGTACCATTTTATTTATTCTGCAGTACTACTTCATTTTCTGCCGTAAATAATGAAGTTGTGGTGAATGAAGTGGTACTACAGAACAATGAAGTCGTACTGCATAACAATGAAGTGTGTACTTCACAATAATGAAGTTGTACTGCAGAAATCGGGTCCTTAAAATTAATTCTTAAACTTACATGGCCCGAAATCAATTTTAAAATAGTAATAGTGAAACGAAATTGCCCTTCAAATATAGTTCGAAACATTGAGTAATTACGCACTCCAAGAGAATAGTGGGCCAATGACAGCGCCATATTTTCAGAAACCTAAAGATAAGGTTCAGAATTCAGATGCAGAAATCACTTATTTTAAATAAAAAAGTATTGGTGCATGTTCGGAATTATCCTCTCATATTCAAAATAATCCAAAAAACAAGTCACCAATTTGTAATTTAAGTAATTTAAAAGGATTACTTTTTTTCCGTCAATGTTATGTTCGCACCAATAAGGACCACTCATTCGTTCGCGGGGTAACGGCGGTGTGCTTTGGACTTTTGTGATTAGCTCCGACGACAGAATTTTCTGGCACGTTCCATATCTCTCCTCTACGAGGTTATTGTTCCTTCCAATCAAAGATCTGATCTGAGCTTTCAGTTTGCCGATCAAGTTGGACAAATGGTCAGCGTGATGAGCGGCGAGGGATGTGCGCAGGAGGATTTCATCAGGAGGCACCACAAGCATGATGTGAGAGAGAATCAGTGCTCCTCTTCTTTGACTAAGCACATCAAGGCTCCTTTGCCTCTCGTGAGTTGTGTTTTTGGTTACTTTACTGTCGCCTTTTGTTGGATTGAATCTCGGATTGTGCTCTTCAGTTCATGGATATTAGATCTTTGGTTGCTTGAACTGCTGCGGTGTTTATTGGTAAATTTCTTGAAGTCGTATGGATCGTGTCGACTTGGATTGTGGTCAATTACGATCCTTTCAGGTTCATTGTGATGATGTATTTGTATACCTCTGTCCTTCTGGTATTGAGCGTATAGGATGAGCTAAGCTTCAGACCTGAAAAAGTGTTCCCCGAGTTTGTTTGTCAGATGATTATAGTATTCACACGACAGTTGATCCTTACATGATTATCGTAAACCTTTTTCTACCCTTCTCGTTCCAAAATGGATTTCGTGTTCGTGTTTGCAGGTGTGGTCTTTAGTTAGGAGGTTCGATCAGCCACAAAGCTACAAACCATTTGTGAGTAGGTGCACAATGGAAGGTGATCTAAGGATTGGGACTGTAAGAGAAGTGAATGTAAAGTCTGGTCTCCCAGCCACGACGAGCAAGGAGAGACTCGAGTTGTTGGATGACCAAGAACATATTTTTAAAATGAGAATTGTCGGTGGAGATCATAGGTTAAAGGTATATACTGCATTGCACTATCTTCTGGTTTGATTTGGAGGGTAATTTACGAACTTATTCGTCCAATTTGCAGAACTATACTTCCATAATCACCGTTCATCCTGAGGTCATCGATGGTAGACCTGGGACTCTGGTAATAGAGTCTTTCATCGTCGATGTGCCTGAAGGAAACACAAAGGACGAAACATGCTACTTCGTCAAAGCTTTGATCCAATGCAACCTTAAATCGCTGGCCGATGTGTCTGAACGCCTAGCTTTGCAGGGAAGAACCGAACCTATCGATCGAGTCTGAGACTCAGAGCCGTCCCGCCGTGTGAGAAACCAAGACAAGTTTGCAATTATAATTTTATGTCTTTCTTTGCTGCCATTTTTTATGTACTTACTAGTGGTTCGGCACACTGTCTCTTGAGTGCGTGACAAAATCTCATTTCCTTCGTTGTGTTTTGAACTGCTGCTTATTACAGTTACTGTTTGAAGTAAAGATGCTTTCTTGATTCATCAACATGTTAGTGATCTCTTTCACCGTTTCCACATTGAAATATATCCTCTTTCTTTGCTCTATTGCTCCGAGATTCACACACTTCTCCATCCCTCTTTCTTTATCTTATTTCGTTTTCAATATTCATCATGTCCTTGTCATTTTATGTAATATAATTCATATAGGATAGGAGGATGTCATCATTAATGGAGGTATAGTGAAGCAACAAACCGATGAAGGCTGTGGATGAACTGGCATGTGGATTAATGCGACCACATGCATTGGCTTTACTATCCATTCTTTAATCAGTATCCAGTTTTATTTCCTCTCAGCTGAAAACTGACTAATGTTTTCCTTGTGGGCTATCACTCACATGGCATCTCTATGCAATAATACAAATCCAAACCTTAATGCATTGCAGCTTTTGTAATGAATTCGCTGGTTAAGATTGCAAAAACAGAATCCAAGAACAACAATAATCTAATGTTGGACATACAAATGAGTGGCGAGAAAGAAAAAAAAAAGGAAAATAACTGGAATATGTTTGTAATACTAAAAATCTGCAAACATAAATGCCCCAAATCTATCCGTTGTTTATTCCTTCAGCTACGGCTCCAGCGATAAGATATTGTTTATCGAGAAGACAAGCACACCACCCACATTCACTTAGGAATACTCACTCGCACATATTCTATATTTCTTAATAACTACTCTCTCTCTCTCTCTCTCTCTCTCTCTCTCTCTCTCTCTCTCTCCTCTGCTGAAACAACCACTTACAGACAAACACGAGGGTCTAAAGGCCAGAAGTGTTAAGGTAATTCGCAGAAGAAACTCTTGCTTCGTTTCGTTGCTGTTGTCTGATTGTATTTTCGTCCTCTTTATTGCAATGATTGAGGTTCTCGTTGTTTTACTATGAGAGCCCATTCATATTAAAAATAAGCATCTCCCTTCGTTTTGTAACAATAATGCAGGTGGTTCCTTCCATCATCATTGTCGAAGATCCGTCATATTTGGAGTTTTCTTCTTGAATCGTTCGTTTCTCAGGCTTAATCAGATCTTGAAAATCTTACCAACCCTTTATTCTCGTCGGACCCAGTTGCAAAACCAGCCTAAAAAAAATCCAATCTTCAGATGAGCTTCTTCTATCGCGGTCAAAATATGCTCTGCTTCGCTGCAGCGCTGCTACTCGTTGCAATAACAGTAAGCAACGCTTCGCTGGCCAGCGGCGAGTGGGAAACGTGTTCGAACTCCGTTCCCTTGAGATATCGCAGCGATAAGATATCCATAACAGACTACGGCGGCGTCGGCGACGGCGTGACGTTGAACACCAAAGCCTTCAGAGCGGCGATATACAGAATAGGGCACCTGAGAAGGCGAGGCGGCACTCTGCTTTATATTCCGCCGGGAGAATATTTAACTGAGCCCTTTAACCTTACCAGCCACATGACTCTTTACCTTGCTAGAGGTGCCGTTATTAAAGCGACGACGGTATAAATCTTGAATTTCTTTTTAATGGAAATTTAGAGTGATTTTTTTCTGGCACCCTTGAAGTTAGACTGAACTCATTTCTCAGGAGACTAATAAATGGCCGCTGATAGCTCCACTGCCATCGTACGGCAGAGGAAGAGAATTGCCAGGAGGACGATACATGAGTTTCATCCATGGAGATGGCTTACACGATGTGATCATTACAGGTTCCGTTTCTAGAATTATTACATGTGGTTTCTTTCTTCTGCTTTACTTCATGCAAATTGCTTCTTCTGTTTACTGTATTCGTGTAGGGGAAAAACGGAACGATTGATGGGCAAGGCGGCGTTTGGTGGAACATGTGGAGGCAGAGAACTCTTCAGTTCACAAGACCAAACCTAATCGAGCTGATGAATTCAAGGGAAGTAATAATCTCCAACGTCGTCTTCAAGAACTCTCCCTTTTGGAACATACACCCCGTTTATTGCAGGTCTATATATATATTATATATACACTGCAAAGGCCCGATCTTTAAACCTGCTGTAAAAAAAAAAAGGTTAGGTTAAATTAAAAATGCGATCTTTTTTCTTGAATCGCAGCAACGTCGTGATACACCACGTAACGATCCTCGCGCCGGCCGATTCTCCCAACACAGACGGCATCGACCCAGGTAATAAAAATCAAATCTTTAGCACTTATCGCTCGATTCACTCGCTAATTGCGGTCCTAAAATAATCCCACGCGCGCAGATTCGAGCTCGCACGTGTGCATCGAAGACTCGTACATCTCCACCGGCGACGACCTAGTCGCCGTGAAATCGGGCTGGGACGAGTACGGAATAGCCTACAACCGCCCCAGCCACGACATCACCATCCGGCGAGTCACGGGCTCCTCTCCCTTCGCCGGAATCGCCGTCGCGCGAAACTTCCGGCGGAATCTCGAACGTCCTCGCCGAGCACGTCAGCCTCTTTGGGGGGAGCGGGCGTGCACATCAAGACCAACGTGGGTCGCGGCGGCGTGATAAGGAACATCACCGTGTCGAACGTCTACGTGGAGGACGCGAGGAAGGGATAAAGATCTCCGGCGACGTCGGCGACCATCCCGACGAGTTTTACGATAGGAAACGCCCTTCCGTTCCTTAGGGACGTGACGATTAGGGACGTTTGGGGGGAGAGGGTTCAGCAGGCGGGGTTGATACGAGGGATAAAGGGTAGGCCGTTTGCGGGTATTTGTCTGTCGAATATAAATCTCAAGGGTGGTTTCGGCGGCCGGGATTTGCCGTGGCAGTGCTCCGACGTGAGCGGAGTGGCCGTGGGGGTTAGTCCGTGGCCGTGTGAGGAGCTTCGCGGCGGGCCACGGTGGGGGTTTGTTCTTCCTTGTGAGCATCTTGTTTTCTTTTATTGATTGAGCTATATAAGCATTAAGATTGTAATAACTGATGTTGTCTATCCAAGCACGAAGATAATATGGTTGTATTATAATGTATATTGTATTGTTGTTTAAGCTTAAATTAATCGGTGTTGGTTTGACCTTAATCGCACCGTGCATGAACTACTTTAAATAATCTATTAGCAAATACATTTACCTAAACAATTGGCATGTAACTTCATACAAAACCCTAGGAAAGAAATAATCGTCTATTCTATTATAGCAATGGGTCGTTTGATATCCATGGTAATGGTTACATGGGTATAAGTTATTTGTTTATAGCTACACAAGGATGCTTGATATGTGTGTATTAATTATTTGTGACTGATTTGCGTGCGATAGATGTGTTTGAGGTTTAGGTGTATGGATTAGTGATACACAACCCATAACCACCTTAGAGGTGTGTATGCATATCCAAGTCCTATAACCAAAATCCATGAACTAGCGTACTAGCCGTGTATAGTCATACAAGACATGTACAAACACGAGGTAACTTATTCATACACAACCCCATAACCACCTATACACGGATACCAAACGAGCAATAAGGGTAAAGTTTATTGTAAATCGTCAATTGGTCTGCATCAATTGACTTATCAGATTTTTTCTACGTCTATTAAAAAACTAAAAAAAAACTTATTAACCAATTTACCTTCCATAACCTCATAATAACAATCAATTAACAAATGCTATTTCACTATATTACTTATTAAAACTATTTAATAATAATTAATTTTGTTTTATGTACGGGGTATGCGAGAAATACAAAGTATGTATATAGAGCTAATAAAAATCATGATACACTCTTCTTCCTAATCCTAACCAGCATATGGTCGAGTCGAGCTGCATATAAATAAAATAGTGTATATATTTATATATATTCTCTTTTGACAAATTAGGTAATTGAACTTTATTTAAAGAGAGTCACATCCATTTACAATATCATTCGTAGAGAGAAAGAAAGAATGGATGAGACGACGAAGAAGACGGAGCTTTACTATGTGTTCATGAAGTACGATCCGAATACGAGAGGCTTCGATCTAACAACAAGTTAGCGAGAAAATCTCTTCAACTATTTAATTGTAGTTATATTATATCATTATGCGTATAGAGCTGTAGCTGTAAGAAAAATAAAAATATATACGTATGTCGTCAGAATAACTCAGAGCTTGTGATGTTCTTGATGTATAATGTCAGAAGTACAAAGCAGATAGGCTGTTCGCAACAGCATGAGCTTGATCTGTACTTGAGTAGGAAACACGACGACCTTCTGGCGAAAACCCTCGAGCCAAGTTCCTACAACAAAATCCTTTCCTTGATGATCGTCGATGGATTTGCTGTCGAAATCACAGATGAACAGGTTCTTGTATACATATATAATATATATATATGTATATATTTTACATGATAGATGATCGATCGTCCATCGTTTATGAATATATAACTCTGTCAGCAGGCCAATGTGCTTAGATCTGCAGAAGGAGTGAGGATTGTGGAGAAAAAATCAACAACTTCCTTCGTGATTTAATGAGGATTAAGTGTTTTTATACGACGCGAATTCTGGTCCATCATTAGTAGTTTAGTGTTCTTATCCATGGTGTATTGTGCTGCTCATTTGTTGGTAGTAATGCATATATTTCATTCGATTAACATATATAATTCCAATGTTGGGAGAGCTTAATCAAATGCTATATGCTGCTCTGACAACAAACGTACAGGAAACTAACTAGTTATGTTATGTTTGAAAGATTCCTTCCACCCCATCTATTTCTCTAGTTAAGGAAACAATACAATGCTTGAGCAGAGCACAGACAGACACAACACTTTATATGGTATCTCTCTCTCTCTCTCTCTCTCTCTCTCTCTTTCCATTTTTCAACAAAGGTTGAAAATTGAAAACGCAAAAGCTGATGGATGACACCTCACTCTCTCACTGTTTAATTCAAACCACTCTTCACATGCATTGGCTGGACAAGATTTTTCTACTCCATTTCTTACTGATTTTTGTTTTGTATCAAGGTAATTAACAAATTATGCTTTTATTTAAGTTACATCAAATGCTTTGCATTGCATACGTTGCATGCGCTCGTGCGCACCCGACATCTTATACTTAATACATCTCATCGCGGACGTTAGCTTAGCAACCCTATATCTATATCTTATATATATATAATATATATATATATATTCTAATTTAAATATAACTATAACAAAAGTCAATTACGCATATATATCTGCAATCCACAATAATGCGCACGGGCACGAATGGGTCAGATACAGCTTTAACATCACGTGTATGTAAGCTTAGACCATGCCTTACGATTCATAATTAGCTATCCAATACTTTTTCTTAATTAAAGCTATTTCAGATCGACCCTTTAAATTTTATTTACCGTACAGAAGTATATAGCCCATAATGTTGGGTAAAACTAAGCCCATTTTATCTATGTGGGCCATTTTAGCCCATTAGTAGTTATCGACTCGAGCAACTCCGCAAAGATTGCTCATTTAAGCCCATTTTTTTAGATTCCAAGTTTCAATAGCATAGCAAATTTACCAATGCAGTGCAACTTCAGAGATGGAGGCAGAGAGGGATTCTCTTCTCCATAAACGTTACAGAAACACAAAAAGATTTGAACTTATCTCTCAGATCAGAGGCTTCTCCTCCTTCGTAGATTCAGCAGAAGTGTTCTCACTACCTTGTTTGGTTTTCGAAGAGCCCCTCTGAGGCCTAACACGATGAATATGTTAGTGAGGGTAAGCAGCGACTCAGCTCCACCATGTAACCAATCAACATTGGATAAAGACGTTCCATAATGCACCTTTGCTGTTCCAAGAATTCAGTTCAGTGTTGCATGTCATCAAATCGATCAGAGAATAGGCAATTAATTTGATACAAAGACGAGTTTTTTTTTTTTACCGTATATCCCAGCTGGTACTGCAAAAATAGGGAGGTGAAAAGAAAAACAATGTCAATTTTGAGGGATGAGCCTAATCTTTCAAGACCAAAGGAAATGAAGAACCGAAAGAACATCATTACACAAGAAAGGGGAAGGAAGAGGACTTACTCGTAGCACCGACGAACGTAAGCAAGAAGTAGAAGCCAAAGAGAGTGAGCTTCGGCGCAGTCTTTGACTTTGTGATGAAGTACAAGAAACCCAGGTAAGGAAACAGCGAAACGGCGAAGAGCTGTGAGGCTATGCTCTGTGAATCGACGTTTGGTGCCCATGGGTCCACAGGAAACAAAGACCCATTACAGTAAAAGTCTCTTCTTCTTCTTCTTCTTACAGAGGTTCTTCCACTTTGTTCGATCTTTTGAACCGAAATTGTATCTCTTCTGAGGAGCTTTGCTCGCCATCTTTTGTTATCTACGCAGTAATCGAACCAGAGCACACGCACGAGTTTCTGGGAAGAGATTGGATTTGCAGATAGCTTGACATCGTTTTTTTTTTTTCGCTTTTATTTTCTTGTTTTATTTATATATCTGTGGTGTCGAATGTGGATCTTGTCTTATCACATTCATACTCACACAGGAGTTTCTTTATGTGTTTTTTTATCTTTTCACTAAAGAGAAATCTCATTGGCCACAAAACCTCAAAGGTCGTACCTTGTCAAATATGAATTAGAAGTGTGGTCCATCTAAATGTCCCTTCATTTTCTTGGTATTTTCCGCTAAAACATGCAACTGCAAGCATGAATCCATGGCTTTTATCGTATCATGCTAACATCCATCATAGCATTAGATATATATAGACCAAATTAAGGCATGTATTATGTCTCTTCATCACCTAAGGAACTATTTATCAGTCGAGCATTTCTCATGTTCATCATGGTTATACACTTCTGAGTGGCGATTGTTTATATGGCAATGGCATCTCAAGTAACAACACATGCAAGAACATCTCCTTCGATATTTTCAAACTCAGCGAACAAAACGTGTTGTTATCCAGCCTCTCTCGGGACTTCTCAGAAATCGAAATTCCTCAAGTCGACGCAGATAATTTCAAGAACATCAAAAATCTTATCATCAAGACGCAACCAACAAGGAAAAGGCGAGTCTTTCGAACTGGGCTCGTCGAAACATGGAGAAGCCTTTACCGAAGAAGCTGATCTACGAAAGTTAAGGCCTCTATGGGACGATGGATATGGAACGCAGACAGTGATCGACTACTTAGAAGCCTCGAAGGATATGATACATTCTGATGGCGGACCTCTGCGATGGTTCTGCCCAATTGAAGCGGGACCTCCTTTGAAAGATTCTCCCCTTCTTCTTTTCTTACCAGGTAAATCGGGCGAAAGTCAGAAAACCAAAGCAAGAACTTGTAATAATTCACCATCCATACTCTTTTGCAGGGATCGACGGTTTGGGCATGGGCTTGATCTTGCATCACAAGGCTCTCGGCAAAGTTTTCGAAGTGCGGTGTATGCACATACCTGTCTACGATCGAACCCCTTATGAAGGGCTCGTGAGATTCGTAGAACAAACGGCGAGGGCCGAACATTTATCAAATCCGAAAAGGCCAATTTATATAGTTGGAGACTCCATAGGAGGATGTCTTGCTCTTTCTGTAGCAGCTTCGAATCCTACGATTGACTTTGTGCTTATATTGATCAACCCAGGTTTAAGCTCAAGAAAAGATCCCAGAATTACTCAACCCTCAGTAATAAAGTCTTGATTTTTGCCTAATTTCGGTTTTTGCCAGCAACATCCTTCAACAGGTCAAAGATGCAACTTTACTACCAATCTTCGAAGCTTTCCCCGACGAGCTCCACGCCGTTCTTCCTTACTTTGTCGGGCCGCATTAGGGGATCCGATAAAGATGGCCAACGTAACAAACACGACCAATTTCTCAGCTCCGCCGACCAAACAGCTTCAAAAGCTCACCCAAGAGCTCTTCGCCATGATGTCCAAGCTTCCCAACCTAGCCAGCATTCTGCCCAAGAAAACGCTTTCATGGAAGCTGAAGCTTCTCAAATCAGCAGCTTCGTCTTCCAATTCGCGCCTCCACGACGTCAGAGCTCAAGTCCTAATCATGGCGGGCGGAAAAGATTCGATACTCCCGAGCAAAGACGAAGCTCAGAGACTCTCCAACACCCTCAACAACTGCAGAGTCCGCGTCTACCATGAGAACGGCCACGCCCTTCTCCTCGAAGATGGCACCAACCTCTTAACGGTTTATAAAGGCACCTGCTTTTACCGCCGGTCGAAATCCCGCGACTACGTATCCGATTTCTTACCTCCGAGCATGTCGGAATTACACCTGGCGAGGGACAGAAACCTCAAGTATTACAACATCGCCGTCAGCCCGGTAATGTTTTCGACATTATCAGATGGGAAGATCGTAAGAGGGCTAAAAGGTGTCCCCGACCGAGGCCCAGTCCTTCTAGTGGGCTACCACATGCTTTTTGGGTCTGAAATCGGCTCTTTGATCGAAGGGTTCTTGAGAGAGAAGAACGTCATGGTCCACGGCATAGCCCACCCTGAGATTTTCACGGCGAAGCAAAGTGGGCCCATCCCCGACAGTTCGTCCTTCGACCTGCTGAAGATCTTCGGCGCTTTGCCAGTGACGCCGACCACTCTCTTCAAGCTGCTGAAGACGGAGTCCCACGTTCTTCTCTATCCGGCGGGGTGAGGGAAGCTCTGCACAGAAAGGGAGAAGCTTACAAGGTTTTCTGGAACGAGGAGCCCGAGTTTGTTAGGATGGCGGCGAGGTTTGGGGCGAGGATTGTCCCGTTTGGAGTCGTCGGAGAAGACGATATCGTCGAGCTGGTCCTGGACTACGACGACTTGATCAAACTGCCTTGGGTTAGAGACGGAATACAGAGTAAGAATCAAGGCGCGGTTAGAGTTAGGGAAGGAATGAAGGTGAAAGGTGAGGTTTCGAATCAAGATTTCTTCGTGCTCTGTTCTACCCAAAGATTCCGACGGGGAGATTCTATTTTCTGTTTGGGAAACCTATCGAGACGCAAGGGAAGGAGAAGTGGCTGGAAAACAGAGACAACGCTAAGGAGATGTATGAGCAGATCAAACGCGGCGTGGAGGCGAACATTGAGTATTGATCAAGAAAAGAGAGGAAGATCCGTATAGGTATTTGTTTGATAGGTTGCTCTATAGAGCCTTTTCTTCTCCTCTACACGATGATCCTAGTTTTGATCCATGAAGAGCAGCTTATCTCATGTGTAATAATAAGGCAAATGAAGTAAAGGAGCAGAACTATTTCCTTTTCCATTATTCATCTATCTCAGCTACACGAGCAAGTGCTTCAGTTGAAGATCCATCTTCTTTCAAAGCCCTATGAGCAGCATCTCTCAACCTCTCATCCTCTCCCTCATCTTCCCACCTTCGTCTCCTTCGATCAAATCCCTTACAACCTTCGAAATCTGCTCGCAGCCCACGATTCCATCCAATCCTCGCCATCGTCCTCCGCAGTAACCCTAATCGCTACCTTCAAAGCATCGCTCAGCAGCACGGCGTTCATCTTCTGCTCTGCGTACAGAGGCCAAGCAACGAGCGGCACGCCGTGAACGATGCTCTCCAGCGTCGAATTCCAGCCGCAGTGCGACAAGAACCCGCCCACCGACCCGTGGGCAAGACCTCGATCTGCGGAGCCCAACTGGCAAGCACAAAGCCCTTTTCTCGAGTCCTCTCCTGAACCCGCCGGCAGAAACTCGTAAGGGTCGTTCATTTCCTTCTCATCGGTGAAGTACGCTGCGTTTCTTGATTCGTCGTTCGGACATTTGACCACGAAAAGGAATCTCTGTCCGCTCATTTCCAACCCCAACGCCAGGTGGTTTCAGCTGTTTCCTCGATAGGGTTCCTCCGCTACCAAAGGATACGAATAGGACAGAATCTAGCGGCTGATTGTCCAACCACTGCAGACACTCTTTGCACCGCAGGTCATTACTCTCGCGGGTTCGAACCCGTACGGGTCAACGGGCCGACTGGGGTACACCGGCTGGCCGACTGAGCCAGCTGATTCAAGGCCTCAAAGGTTTCGATTTCTAGTCTGAGAAGTTGTTGATGATCAGCCCATCTGCTGATAAGTAGTTCTTGCAGAGCTCAATAGCAACCTGTACCCTCGTTTTTCTGTCGTCAACCGAACCCATCAAGTCCGACCCGCGAACCGGGACGGTGCAGCCCGGGAACTTAATGGGTTCGGGCAAATCCCTGTACTCGCAAGTGCACGTCTTGTCAAGCTCGGGCAAGTAGAGGGTCGCAGAGAGTACCATGGCGCTGGAGGGGCTGTAGACATACTTGGGAATGCCCAATTCTTGGACCATATCGAAGGTGATGGTGCAGAATAAATCAACCACGAGCGCCGATAGAACATCACGGCCAGGCCCGTTGAGCTCCTTTAGGGTTCTGCGAAGGGCTGGGATCGGCGATTTACTCCTAACATGATGCGAGTTTCGAGCTTTGCATCAGCGGGGAGATCGTGTAGATTTACGGGAGGTAGGTAGACGAAGCTTAAATTGGGATTGGAGTGAGTGAGTAGTCCGTCATCTTTCTTGGTTGTGATTGATGATTGTGGGACGTTGCCGTTGAGCATGATCATGGTGATTTTGAAACCGTGTTTCTCAGTGAGCTTTTTTGCCAGTTCGAGGAATGGTATGACGTGCCCTTCCAGGCGTTGTTAACATGGCTACATGATGGCTAAGATGATGCTGTGGAGCTTGAGCTTCGTCCATGGTGGGAAGAAGAAGGGAAAGGACTTTTGCCGTAATTCCTGAAGTTTTTTTACTCTGGTATGGTATACTGTGTAATAACAATAATAGAGTTTGAGAATGT
>JAPQWV010004979.1:0-24093 GCA_027422505.1 Craterostigma plantagineum
ACTGAGTATAATGCAAAGCATACTTTCCATGTATGGTGATCTCATCCAATTTCAGCACATTCCATAAATAGACTCAATCAGCAATTTACCACATATAAGCCCAATCAATTAATCACTTTCCATAATATGAATCCTAAGTCGCACAAGGAAAGCAGGATCATGATTCATTGATTAAGAGTCACTTAATATCGCACTCAACGGATATCTCATTGATATCTTTCCTAAAATAGATCAATCACATGTAAGCACTTAATCAGAATATCCTTTCCATATATACAGCATAGTCATTCATATCCGGGTGATCACTATGCTATTCTTTCCTAAAATAACTCAATCACATGTACAGCTCAATCAGAATATATTTTCCATATATATAGCATACAGTCGTTCATAGGTGATCACTTCGATATTCTTTCCTAAAATAACTTATTCTCGCAGACAATTCACTTATCTCTGCATAATATATTTTCCATATATAGCACGCAATGAGATTCCATTTATACGAAAACGTTCATAACCAGGTGATCACATAAATATTCCAGTTTAGCACAAGATCACAAAATTCGATTTTCTTAACACTTTAATCACATTCAAGCGCTTAATCGAACATTTTCACATAAAAACATCACACAACATGCATATCGAGTTTTCTAATTTGTACCCCCCAATTTACATAATTACTTGGAATAATCAAAACTCTTATAATCATTTGGACCAAAAAGGTCTACACTTATCACCTACCCTCATTATTGCCTAAAACTCATCATTGTACCCCTAATTAGGGGATGTAAATAGGGATGGAAAACGGCGCGGTTCCGAAGCGGGTCTGCCTGGACCCGGGACACGCCCTATTTTTTAAAGGACCGAGACCCTCCAGTCCCGCTTAGAAAAAAACCCTCCCCGCCTCGAACCTGCCGGGTCTGGCGATCTGACCGGCGAGTCCCGATTGTTTTATTTTTAAAAGGGGTCTTTAACATAAATACCTATTTGGATAAAAACTTCTAATTTAGTACCCTGTCAGGATTTTTTTATGTGTAGGTACCTAACAGAATAAATTGCACATAGGTACCCGATCCCCGAAAGTACACCATACAACACATTTTGGTACCCTATATCAACACATTTGGATACCCTATATAACAGAAAATGGTACGACGTATACTATATTTGGTTACGCCCTATGTAACACACAGGTATAATCGTAGGTACGACGTATGCTATATTTAGGTACCCTATATCAACGTGTTATGGTACGCAATATACACACAGGAAGGTACGATATGACTAAAGTAGCTGGTAAAAATTAAATCGGGTACCCATCGTAAAATTTTCTGGCATGGGTACCTATGTCTAAAAATTTTATCCAATTGGGTATTTTTCTATAGATTCAACCTTTTTAAAATTATTAAGTTCTAGTTTAATATATGTTTATATAATTACTATATTTATATTACTTATAAATATATTTATGTTTTATAAATTTATAAATATTATATATATTTATATAAAATATCAACTGGGGCAGGTTCTGGGTCGAGTTTCGGGGCGGGGTTGACCGGACCCGAGACCCCGCCCGGACCCGGGTCGGTTTGAATCCTTGAAGACTCGGTCGGGTATAACAATAATAATATTAGTCAAATGGTTTTAAAGTAAAAATAAAGTGCTTCTCACTTTGTTAGTAGGCGGTTTTTCTATTATTTTTTTTGTTACACATTACATTAATATCTCGTGTTTGGTTTACTGTAATTTTTCGCCACCCCTCAGATAATATCCTAGCTTCGCCCCTTAAAGTATGAAATTTATTCCAATATACGATGTACTCTATACTGAAATTTCGCCACTAATATCATTAAATAGAAATACAATATTTACATGATCTTATCAACATCAAGTATAATAATATATATCTTATCAAACAAATACTGTAAATGTTACGAAATATTTATTATGATTATATTATATTAAGATTATTTTAATTATATTATGATTATTTGATAATATATAGAGAGAATTTAGAGGGAGATAATATATTTCTATATTTTGGTGTGTGTTTTACAATGTAACTCAAAACACCTTTATACTAAAATCATACACTAAAATACAATTTACTCATCTACCACTCATACAAAAAATACAATCTTTTTATACACCTCATCTTATCATAAATTCATGAGTCATTAATATTCCAAAACATCCACATTTAATAATCATAATTTGTGGTGAATCATTGTGATGATTCACAATTTATTTTGATGATTCACTTGATAATCATAATTATCCATAATACTCCCCTTGGATGTTTTTTCAAGGACTATGCTCGTTAAAACCTTACTAGGAAAAACCAGTGGGATTAAAAACCTAGTGAAGGAAAATAATACATAATTCTCTTGATACCTTGTTGCCTCATTAAAAACCTTACTGTGGAAAACCACATGGGAGAAAACCATAGTTTAGGGGAAAAAGAGTGCAACACGTATTTTTCTCCCCCTGATGATGACATCATTTTAAATCTCGGAGTTTCCGAACACCGATTGAATATACCAATTTTCTGAAAATTATAGGAGGAAGTGCTTTCGTAAATAAGGTCTGCAAAATTTTCGCTAGATCGCATTGTTGGACATCGATATCACCTTTTTCTCCAACTCATGTGTAAGAAAAATTTTGGTGAAATATGTTTTTGTTCTATCCCTTGATATATCCTCCTTTAATTGGGCAATGCATGCTGCATTATCTTCAAATAATGTTGTTGGAAGTAACTTTTCTGATAATAATCCACAAGTTTGTTGTATATGCTGAATAATCGATCGCAAACAGACACATTCTCTGCTAGCTTCATGGATTGCTAGTATTTCAGCGTGATTAGATGAAGTGGCAATTAAACTCTGTTTAACTGACCGCCATGAAATAGCAGTTCCACCAAATAAATAACCCGTTTGTGATCGTGCATTATGTGGGTCGGATAAGAATCCAGCATCCGCATGCCCAATTAAATTTGCTTTTATCTCATTAGAGTAGAACAATCCCATATCAGTTGTTCTTTGAAGGTATCGAAATATTCGTTTAACTCCATTCCAATGTCTACGAGTCGATGAAGAACTGTATCTTGCCAATAAATTTACAGCAGATGCTATATCAGGTCGCGTATGACTTGTAAGATACATTAGCGGTCCAATAGCACTAAGATATGGTACTTCAGGACCAAGTAGCTCTTCATCATTTTCGCGTGGTCTGAACGGATCTTTACTCACATCTAAAGATCTAACAATCATTGGAGTATCTAATGGATGGGATTCATCCATGTAAAATCTTTTCAATATCTTTTAGTGTAAGTCTCTTGATGTACAAATATCTCATTCTTTAAATATTCAATTTGAAGTCCGAGACAATATTTTGTTTTACCGAGATCTTTCATTTCGAACTCCTTTTTCAACAACTAACAGTTTTCGACAACTCTTCAGGAGTTCCGACTATATTGATGTCGTCAACATATACTGCTATAATAACAAACTCGTTTTCACATCTCCTCATAAATATACAAGGGCAAATTTGATCATTTTTATACCCCTCTTTCCATAAATATTCACTTAGGTGATTATACCACATTCGCCCAGATTGCTTTAACCCATAAAGTGATTTGTTTAGTTTAATTGAGTACTCATTTTGTGGCCCTGAATTTTCAGGCAGACGAAATCCTTTTGGAAGATTCATATAAATGTCACTGTCAAGTGAGCCATATAGATAAGCAGTGACAACATCCATTAGACACATATCGAGTCCTTGACGTACTGCCAGACAAATATATAACGAAAAGTTGTTGCGTCCACCACAGGAGAATAAGTCTCCTCATAATCAATGTCAGGTCTTTGCGAGAAACCTTGTGCGACAAGCCGTGCTTTATACCGTCATAATTTTGCCATTTTCATTTTCTTTCTGACAAAAACCCATTTATATCCAACCGGCTTTACATTTCCTGGTATGCGGACTACAGGTCCGAAAACTTTTCGTTTCTCAAGTGATTTTAATTCTGCCTCAATTGCATCTTTTCATTTTGGCCAATCTTTTCGTTGTCTGCGTTCATTTACAGACTTTGGTTCATGATCCTCATTCTCATTCATTTCATGTAGCACTACGTTAAATGAGAATTTATCGTCAACATTGATTTTATCTCGGTTCCATCGAATTCCATTATGGGCGTAATTGATTGAGATCTCTTCATTATCTTTATTTTCAATTTCTTCAGGTACCTGAGTTTCATTCTTATCATCATTTAAGCCCATCGACTCTTCTCTGGTCGATAAATCCTCGATTGGGCCATTTCATTATTTGCTCCTTTTCTTTTCCGAGGATTTTTATCTTTGGAACCCGAGGGCCTACCACGTTTTAGTTGTGGTTTAGGCTCAATATTATGTCGGCAGGAACATCAATTTTCACAGGAGCATTAACAGCTGGTATATGTATATGTGACTTAGTCTCTCTCTTTGGGTCAGTAAAGTTGTCTGCAATTTGTTTACTAAGCTTTCTAAATGAATTATCTTCTGAACTTCTAGTTCACATTCTTCGTTCGAGGATCATAATGATTTAGTGATGATTCATTCCAACTAATATTCCTTTCCAGCTGTTTCTTTTCTCCCCCTAATGTCGGAAAATTTGTTTCATCGAAGTGACAGTCGGCAAATCTAGCCGTGAATAAATCTCCCGTTAAAGGTTCTAAATATTTTATTATCGATGGAGATTCAAATCCGACATATATTCCCAACCTTCTTTGAGGTCCCATCTTTGTGCGGTGTGGTGGCGCAACTGGAACATATACCGCACATCCAAAAATTCTTAGATGGGAAATATCTGGTTCCTGACCATAAACCATTTGCAACGGGGGAGATATCATGATAACTTGTTGGGCTGCTACGAATTAGTGCTGCTGCATGTAATATTGCATGTCCCCAACACGACGAGGGAAGATTCATTTTCATTAATAATGGTCTCACAATTAACTGCAGACGTGTAGTCAATGATTCTGCAAGACCGTTTTGCGTATGAACATGTAGCACGAGATGCTCAACATCAATTCCGATAGACATACAATAATCATTAAATGTCTTGGAGGTAAATTCACCAGCATTATCAAGGCGTATTTTCTTTATCGGATAATCTGGAAAATGTGCTCTTAAACGAATCAACTGAGTAAGTAATCTCGCAAATGCCATGTTCCTCGTAGATAATAAGCATACATGGGGACCATCTACTGAAGCATCAATTAACACCATGAAATATTTAAAATGGTCCAGATGATGGATGTATCGGCCCAAAAATATCACCATGTATACGTTAAAAAATGCAATAGATTCATTCTTTATTTTTATTGGTGATGACCAAATAATTAACTTCCCTTTAGAGCAAGCAGCACATGCTAATTCATTAGATTGAACAATTCTCTGATTCTTTATCGAATGTCCACTTGAATTTCAATTATTCTTCGCATCATATTTGAACCGGGAAGGCCCAACCAGTCATGCGAAAGTATTAAATATACTGCCATCGGTAGACTTCTGGTTTATGATAACATACGATTCAATTGTTCTCAGATATGTATAATATAACCCAAATTCGAATGAAGGTAATATTTCCACAATTCTTTTCTCATTCGAAATTATCTTTGTGATGTATAAATGTTCGACACCACATTTTATCGCTGTCTCAACATGAAATTATCTTTGTGATGTATAAATGTTCGAATGAAGGTAATATTTCCACATTGTTTGTGATTCATGTAATACCCGTAAAATTTAATACAGGATCTTTGGTTGTCACTAACGGTGTGAATACGTGAATGAAGAATCTTGATAAAATGATTTAAGTTCTTGAATAAAATATATATATATATGTAAATATACATATATATAATATATTAACGTTACTGGTCTCGATAGCTATTTTGAAAACTTACCTAAAGTAATACCCAAAAAATAACAATATAGGAATTAATTGGGGAACTAATTGGGTTGGGCTATACTTATAGATAAATAAGGCCCAAAACTTTCAAAGCACCATTCAATAACCACGTTGCTTACACTTGAGGAAAAACAAATCACCAACTTGTCAAATCTTACACTATTATCGAAAACTTTGATGCTTATCTAAATATACATCATATAACAAAGATCATTGGTCATTAACAGAGAAAACCCCCATGAACGAAAGCAAAAAGGAGCTGAAGGTGTGAGTAGAAACAAGAAATTTTACAACGTAAAGGAGCTTAGCAATTTTGGAAAACCCATCTTCAAAGTGAGGTATATAAATTAATCTTTTTACACTTAGCTTGTTTCAATAGTTACATGATGAATTTAATAACTAACCCTAGGAGGGGTCCGAAGGTTACTGCACCTAAGAACTTAGGATTTTAGCCAGAATTCATGTCATGAAAGCTATATGCATAGGTAATGAGGAAAGGAGGTTTCGATAATATGTAGAAAACCCTAACAGTCCTTAAGCTTCAGCTTTTATATTTCATAGGTGTTTAAGCAATAAATATATTTTTGATGAACTTTAATAGACAAAGAAATTATGAGAATATTAATGATTTGTAGCGTATCACTTCCTGGAATTAGAATAGAATTTTGAGGTCACAATGGTAGATTAGTTGCTGCTTTAAATATAGATGTTGATACATGCTAATAGCAGAAGAATTTCGAAAATGCATAAGTGAATGATGTCGAGATATATAATATAAAAATGTCGAGATATGAACTAACGGAACTCGAGATGTATCATTTATTCTACATATATACCTATAAGGATGGTCGACATTTGTAAGACTCAATATCATTTGATAAGCTCGACATTTATTCCCAACGATCACCTCGACATCATTATAAAGAAGATCTCGATATCATAGTGGTCTCGACATTTTGTAAAGTTTCGATATATGGTCTCGAGGTTTATTTTTTTTTAATGTAGAGAAGATCTCGACATTTTATCCTAAGCAGTCTCGACATTTATACTTGTTTTTAGGTCTCGACATTTATATTTATTTTAGAATGTCTCGACATTTGTAGGAGCTCGACAACTTTAACTCGATATTTGCCACTCAATGAAAGATATCGATATAGATAACATAAAGAATCGAGATATACCCATTAAGGAACTCGACATTTCTATCGACATTTATAGAATGTCGATATGGTTTGATGTTTTCGACATTAGTTATATATATATATATATATATATATATATATATATATATAGATCTCGACATTTATATTAAAGACCTCGATAATGGTATAACTATTTAGACATTGTGTTTTAATTAATAAATTTTCGGTATTTTAGAATTTTACTATTTCTAGGGTTTCAATATTTTATGGTTTTCTTTATTTTTAGGAATATTATTATTTTTAGGTTTCTATAATTTTAGGGTTTTCGAGAACTAGCACATATACTAATAATATTAATATATTCAGACGACCGATCTATAGAGACTTCACGGGACTTCGTAGTTGGTTATAGCGGGAGGACAGGTAGGTGGATCATCCATCTACAATACGTAGACACAATTATGTGTTTCTATGTGATTAAATGATTTATGTGATTTACGTGTTTTACGTATATTTTATGTGACATCACGTTTCATGTGTATTGCGTATATGCATGACATCGCACGACATGGTGAGGGATAATGACCACATTAGTGGTGACACCTTAAGGCTTAAGGTGTCAATTGAGCGGGGTAGTGTGTGCCGATTTGGCAGTCAGACTCGTAGCGGAGTTGAGGTTGGACTCGCTGGGCACCTGACGGGAGACAGACGTGAGCGATCTGTCTACTCGGGCGTGAGCGACCGAGGTGCAAACGTTGGACGAGTTGTGTAGCGGAAGGGCGACCTGATAGGAGGACGTTGACGTGATCGATCAGCGCACTATCGGCGTGGGCACCGCTAGTCTGTCGTTAGCGACCAGACGATATATTTTATTTTATTGCGCGCGAGGTGCCGAGTCCAGCCTGGGGCCCTGATATTGAGATATGATAGAAATGTGAGAACGAGCGTGCATTATATCATGTTGCGAGAATTGGAATTGGGAATGAGTGCACGCTGCATTGCATTTTAATCACCTACTGGGCAATTCGCTCAGTGTTTACGTGTTGTAGGTACCGAGTCTGACGCTGACACGCGTCAAGACTGAGGCGGCTAGTGGCGGTGCTCCATGGACTTTTGGGGCGGGGCGGGGCGGTACATGGATGAAGACCCGTGGAGCGGCGATAGGGTTTTGACCTTTTGACATTTTGGGGCTTCGGCCCATTGTACAGATACTATTATGTAAAATAATATTTGTTGTATTATAATATCTTTTAGGAAAAAAGTTTAATCAGACGGGCCTTCCGCGGCTTACGTTGCGGAAATCCGCCAATAATTCTAATTAGAAAAGTAGGGTCGCCACAGGTGGTATCAGAGCTTCGGTTTTAGATTCTGAAGACTGTCCATGTACTGCCGCTCAAAAGCCTGGAGAACCAGCCTGGCCTGTAAGTTCAATATTTGATTTCATTATTACGTGTTATTTGATATGTGCTCTATGTGAATAATTGTAGAAATAGATAAAAATGCCGAAAGGACATCGAGATGTAGGCAGTTCTAGCCGTAGGGCGGGGTCTGAATCCCCACCAAATGACGACCGCTCTACTATACATCAATTGACCGATCTGATCCGACGACAGTCGGATCAAATCAATGACTTGATCCATCACCGGAGCTCATCGGAACATTCCCGCAACCTGATCGAGTGGAACTAATCGGGGAACGATTTCGAAAGCTAAACCCCCCAATATTTACTGAAGCTACCAATCCTGCGGTGGCTGAAGATTGGATAGGCACTATAGAGGACATGTTCATCTATAGTCGAGTGCCTGACAACGAAAAAGTCCTTTGTGCCGTTTCTCTTTCCGAGAGAATGCGCGCTATTGGTGGAACACCGTAAAGGTGTTGGAGAGCCCAATCAATATGACGTGGGAAAGATTTAGGGAGCTCTTCTTCAACAAATACTTTACGGCACATGATCAAGAACAAAGGATGTACGAGTTCATGAGCTTGAAGCAAGGGAGCATGCCGGTGGCGGAGTACATCCGTCGATTTGAAGAATTATCTCGATTTGCTCCGCAGTTAGTAGCGACTAATTCGTTGAAAGTGACTAGGTTCATCAAGGGACTTAAACCCGAAATCTATCGGGATTAAGTATTGCGGGTGCACGACAACTAGAGTTTATGCAAGTAACGGAACGAGCCCTAATCGCGGAACAAGCAGAGTCGGTCGTGGTAGAAGCCCAGGAAGCGAAAAGAGGAGAGAGGCCCAACAAGGAAGCGGAGGAGATAAGAAACGCCAATTTGTCGGCAAGGGTCCTAATACCCAATGGAACCGTCAGGGCCAACAAAACTGGCGCCCGAGAGACCAATTCAGGGGCCGATCAACATTCTCAATCGACCTCAAAAATGTTGCAGCCCAGTGTCGACAATGCGGGCGTTACCATTTCGGGGCCTGCTTCGGAGCAAGACAGGTTCCGCAGTGCTTCCGGTGCGGAAAGGTCGGTCATTTTGCTAGAGCTTGTACGGAAAATTTACCCCTAGTACGGAACCCGGCCCAACCGCCGATTCGACCTCCACCTGTTCCCGCGCGAGTTTTTACTTTAACAAATGAGGAGGCCGAGATGAACCCTTCGGTGGTGACGGGTACGTTAACTATCTATAACGTGCCCACTTCTGTGCTTATTGATTCTGGAGCCACACATTCATTTGTGTCGGCTAAGTACGTGGCGAAGGTAGGAATATCTCCTACCTCATCTGAATGTAACTATGTAGTTACTCTACCACACGGGGATCCGACGCATACCAACCAAGTACTGAAAGGATGCGTCGTAGTTATTGAGGGTAGGAACTTGAGTGCCGACCTGATTGTAATCCCGATGAACGACTACGATGTCATCTTCGGAATGGATTGGCTTTCAAAATATGGAGCCATCATCGATTGCAACAAGAAGGTCGTTAAATTCCAGCTGCCCGAAGAAGACGCATTCACTTTTTCGGGTAAGCAGATAAGAATAGTATTTCAAGAATATCAGCTCTAAAGGCTCAACGACTCTTGAGATCAGGTTGTGAGTCTTATCTCGTGTATGTGGTGAAGGCAGAGGAGTTACTCAGCCTGAACCGAAAAGACGTACCGATAGTTAACGAATATGCCGACGTATTTCCTGATGATCTCCCGGGGTTACCCCCTGATCGAGAAATACAGTTCACGATTGATTTGATGCCGGGGTCTGCCCCAATCTCTAAAGCTCCATATCGCCTAGCGCCTAATGAATTGAAGGAATTGAAGGAACAACTGGATGATTTACTGCAAAAAGGGTTTATCCACCCAGTTTTTCACCATGGGGAGCGCCCGGTTTTATTCGTGCGAAAGAAAGACGGGTCGATGCGACTATGCATCGACTATAGGGAGCTGAATAGATGACGATCAAGAATAAATATCCCCTACCAAGGATCGATGATCTGTTGACCAATTACAAGGAGCGACGGTATTCTCAAAAATTGACCTCCGTTCGGGATACCATCAGTTGAAGATCAGGGGAGGTAGATGTTCCTAAAACCGCATTCAGTACGAGGTACGGCCATTACGAGTTTCTGGTCATGCCTTTTGGACTGACAAATGCTCCAGCTGCTTTTATGGACTTGATGAATCGGGTCTTTAAAGACTATCTCGATCGTTTCGTAATCGTCTTTATTGACGATATTCTGATCTATTCTAAGACAAAGGAGGAACACGAGAAACCATTTACGAATCGTCTTAGGAATCCTGCGAGAGAAACAGCTCTACGCCAAATTCAAGAAATGCGAATTTTGGCTTGAGTAAGTAGCCTTTTTGGGACACGTGATTTCCGGGAGTGGAATCTCTGTGGACCCGAGTAAGATTGAGGCTGTGAACAATTGGCCACGACCAACTACTCCGACCGAGGTCCGAAGTTTTCTTGGACTTGCGGGATATTACCGTAAGTTCATTGCTGACTTCTCCACCATTGCCTCAACGTTGACAAACCTTACGAGGAAGAACGTGCCTTTCATGTGGTCTGAAGCTTGCGAAAAAAGTTTTCAGGAATTGAAGAAGCGACTCACATCTGCTCCTATTCTGACTATACCTCGGAACGGGAGGATTCTCAGTCTATAGTGACGCCTCGAAAAACGGACTGGGATGCGTGCTGATGCAAAACGGAAAGGTGATTGCCTATGCTTCACGACAACTAAAGGAATACGAGAAGAACTACCCAACCCATGACCTCGAATTAGCAGCGGTGGTCTTCGCTCTGAGAGATCTGGAGACATTATCTCTACGGAGAGAAATGTGAGATCTTCACAGACCATAAGAGTTTGAAGTATTTCTTTACTCAGAAGGAACTTAATATGCGACAGCGAAGATGGCTGGAACTCGTCAAGGACTACGACTGCGTTATTAGCTATCACCCAGGCAAGGCAAACGTAGTCGCAGATGCGCTAAGCCGAAAAGCGGTAAATACAGAGTTACATCAGCTTGGAATAGAAATAGTTAATTTGGGCGAAGTTGAGGCAAGACTAGCAGCGCTAACTCTACAACCCACGCTGCTAGAACAAATCAAGAAAATGCAAGAAGAGGACGAACTTTACCTAAAAATGAAGGAAGCACCTCCCGAAGATTTTAACATCCGAGAAGATGGAGCTTTGCTATACAAGAACCGTCTTTATGTACCTAACAACGAGGAGTTACGACAAACGATAATGAAGGAAGCACACGCGACCACATATTCGGTACACCCAGGATCTACGAAAATGTATCAAGACTTGCGAACAACATACTGGTGGCCAGGAATGAAGAAAGACATCGCAGCGTTTGTAAACCGATGTATGACCTGCCAATTGATTAAAGCGGAACACCAGCGACCGGTGGAACCCTACAGCCTCTACCCATTCCGGAATGGAAGTGGGATCATATTACGATGGATTTCGTCGTTGGTTTACCCAAAACGACGAAAGGCCACGATGCCATTTGGGGTGATTGTTGATCGCCTGACCAAATCGGCTCATTTCCTTCCAATTAGTTCCACTTTTCCATGGAACGCTATGCGGAATTATATATTCAGGAAATCATCCGCCTCCATGGAATTCCAATTTCTATAGTCTCGGATCGAGATTCGAGATTTTTGTCGAACTTTTGGCAGAGCCTATGCAGAAAGCAATGGGTACCAAGCTCTCGTTCAGTACTGCTTACCATCCCCAGACCGATGGGCAGTCTGAACGAACGATTCAGACTCTTGAGGATATGCTACGGGCATGTGTGCTCGATTTCAAAGGAAACTGGAATAAGTATTTGCCGCTCATAGAATTTTCATACAACAACAGTTTTCATGCTACAATCAGAATGGCGCCATACGAGGCTTTATATGGGCGTAAGTGCCGCTCTCCAATCCATTGGGACGAAATCGGCGAACGAGCCCTATTAGGACCGGATATGATTCGAGAAATGACAGAAGCTGTCACAAAAATTCAAGAAAGGATGCGAACCGCACAGAATCGTCAGAAAAGTTACGCAGATCATCGACGACGATCTTTGGAATTTGCGGAAGATGACCTAGTATTTTGAAGATCTCCCCGATGAAAGGAGTGAAGCGATTTGGAAAGAAGGGCAAACTAAGTCCAAGATACATAGGCCCGTTCAAGATTATCAGACGAGTCGGTGAAGTTGCATACCATTAGAATTACCGGCTTCCCTATCACAAGTTCACGACGTATTTCACGTATCGACGTTACGAAAATACGTTGCGGACCCGAGTCATGTGATTCAGAACGAGCTTATTTATCAACAGCTCAAGCCTGACTTGAGTTACGAAGAGAAGCCCGTAGAAATTTGATGTACGAGTCAAAACGATTACGGAATAAGACAATTCCATTAGTTAAGGTTTTGTGGCGGAATCAATCAGTTGAGGAAGCCACTTGGGAGCGTGAGGATGATATGAGAATTCGTTATCCCGAGTTATTCCCGTCGGCGTAATTTCGGGGACGAAATTCTTTTAAGGGGGGGAAATGTAATACCCGTAAAAATTTAATACAGGATCTTTGGTTGTCACTAACGGTGTGAATACGTGAATGAAGAATCTTGATAAAATGATTTAAGTTCTTGAATAAAAATATATATATGTAAATATACATATATATAATATATTAACGTTACTGGTCTCGATAGCTATTTTGAAAAACTTACCTAAAGTAATACCCAAAAATAACAATATAGGAATTAATTGGGAACTAATTGGGTTGGGCTATACTTAATAGATAAATAAGGCCCAAAACTTTCAAAGCACCATTCAATAACCACGTTGCTTACACTTGAGGAAAAACAAATCACCAACTTGTCAAATCTTACACTATTATCGAAAACTTTGATGCTTATCTAAATATACATCATATAACAAAGATCATTGGTCATTAACAAGAGAAAACCCCCATGAACGAAAGCAAAAAGGAGCTGAAGGTGTGAGTAGGAAAACAAGAAATTTACAACGTAAAGGAGCTTAGCAATTTTGGAAAACCCATCTTCAAAGTGAGGTATATAATTATCTTTTTACACTTAGCTTGTTTCAATAGTTACATGATGAATTTAATAACTAACCCTAGGAGGGGTCCGAAGGTACTGCACCTAAGAACTTAGGATTTTAGCCAGAATTCATGTCATGAAAGCTATATGCATAGGTAATGAGGAAAGGAGGTTTCGATAATATGTAGAAAAACCCTAACAGTCCTTAAGCTTCAGCTTTTATATTTCATAGGTGTTTAAGCAATTAAATATATATTTTGATGAACTTTAATAGACAAAGAAATTATGAGAATATTAATGATTTGTAGCGTATCACTTCCTGGAATTAGAATAGAATTTTGAGATGGTCACAATGGTAGATTAGTTGCTGCTTTAAATATAGATGTGATACATGCTAATAGCAGAAGAATTTCGAAATGCATAAGTGAATGATGTCGAGATATATAATATAAAAATGTCGAGATATGAACTAACGGAACTCGAGATGTATCATTTATTCTACATACCTATAAGGATGGTCGACATTTGTAAGACTCAATATCATTTGATAAGCTCGACATTTATTCCCAACGATCACCTCGACATCCATTATAAAGAAGATCTCGATATCATAGTGGTCTCGACATTTTGTAAAGTTTCGATATATGGTCTCGAGGTTATTTTTTTTTAATGTAGAGAAGATCTCGACATTTTATCCTAAGCAGTCTCGACATTTATACTTGTTTTTTAGGTCTCGACATTTATATTTATTTTTAGAATGTCTCGACATTTGTAGGAGCTCGACAACTTTAACTCGATATTTGCCACTCAATGAAAGATATCGATATAGATAACATAAAGAATTCGAGATATACCCATTAAGGAACTCGACATTTCTATCGACATTTATAGAATGTCGATATGGTTTGATGTTTTCGACATTAGTTATATATATATATATATATATATATATATATATATATATATAGATCTCGACATTTATATTAAAGACCTCGATAATGGTATAACTATTTAGACATTGTGTTTTAATTAATAAATTTTCGGTATTTAGAATTTTACTATTTCTAGGGTTTTCAATATTTTATGGTTTCTTTATTTTTAGGAATATTATTATTTTTAGGTTTCTATAATTTAGGGTTTTCGAGAACTAGCACATATACTAATAATATTAATATATTCAGACGACCGATCTATAGAGACTTCACGGGACTTCGTAGTTGGTTATAGCGGGAGGACAGTAGGTGGATCATCCATCTACAATACGTAGACACAATTATGGTTTCTATGTGATTAAATGATTTATGTGATTACGTGTTTTACGTATATTTTATGTGACATCACGTTTCATGTGTATTGCGTATATGCATGACATCGCACGACATGGTGAGGATAATGACCACATTAGTGGTGACACCTTAAGGCTTAAGGTGTCAATTGAGCGGGGTAGTGTGTGCCGATTTTGGCAGTCAGACTCGTAGCGGAGTTGAGGTTGGACTCGCTGGGCACCTGACGGGAGACAGACGTGAGCGATCTGTCTACTCGGGCGTTGAGCGACCGAGGTGCAAACCGTCGGACGAGTTGTGTAGCGGAAGGGGCGACCTGATAGGAGGACGTTGACGTGATCGATCAGCGCACTATCGGCGTGGGCACCGCTAGTCTGTCGTTAGCGACCAGACGATATATTTTATTTTTATTGCGCGCGAGGTGCCGAGTCCAGCCTGGGGGCCCTGATATTGAGATATGATAGAAATGTGAGAACGAGCGTGCATTATATCATGTTGCGAGAATTGGGAATTGGGAATGAGTGCACGCTGCATTGCATTTTAAATCACCTACTGGGCAATTCGCTCAGTGTTTACGTGTTGTAGGTACCGAGTCTGATGCTGACACGCGTCAAGACTGAGGCGGCTGGGTGGCGGTGCTCCATGGACTTTTGAGGGCGGGGCGGTACATGGATGAAGACCCGTGGAGCGGCGATAGGGTTTTTGACCTTTTGACATTTTGGGGCTTCGGCCCATTGTACAGATACTATTATGTAAAATAATATTTTGTTGTATTATAATATCTTTTAGGAAAAGTTTTAATCAGACGGGCTTCCGCGGCTTACGTTGCGGAAATCCGCCAATAATTCTAATTAGAAAAGTAGGGTCGCCACAATTCAGGGGAATATAAGACACTTTCAATAACCAATTTGGTTCCTCTGGGTAATAAGATACTAGCTCTTCCGGAGCCTTTAATTATATTTGTGCTACCCGATATAGTGATAACACTAGCTTCTTTCATATCGAGATGATCAAAGTATTTCTTATTCTTCAGAATCGTATGAGTCGTTGCACAATCTGCAAGACATAATTCTCCATTGCACATGCCCATATCCATCAGACAATATCCTTTTAATATAAACATATCATAATCGTCACCATTTATTTAAGAAACAGAACGATACATTACAAGCACACATATAAGTTTATGCAACATTTAAACACATAAACACACAATAGTAAAATATATAACATAGAAAACATTATAACACATCACTCCTCATCTGCGACGGAGTCTGCAACCTCCAAATACGTATTATCTTTATCAACACTAGAAGTAGAGGCAATGTCACCTTCAACAAAATTTGTTTCAATCTTTTTTTCCCTTTGAGATTGCTGATACAACTCAACAGATGCTTGGGCGTGCGGCAATTTTTCGACCAATGGCCCATACCACCACAACGATAGCATCGTTCGTCGTTATCCTTTTGTTCAATGGGCCTTTTCTCATCTTTATTATCATAAGATTTTCTCTTCTGGGGAAGATTTGATGTCCACCACGATTGTTATAACCACCACGGAAGTGTTGATAACGACCACCATAATATCCTCTGCCACTACCACGTCCTTGACCACGACCTTGATCACGTCCACTTCCACGACCACGATATCCACTACGACCACGTCCACGATCATTGTTTCGATTGTTATCGTTATTACCTATGACTGCATTCGCTTCAGGGAGCGCAGCCGCACCGGTTGGTCGGCATTCGTGGTTTTCATCAACAGTTCATTGTTTTGTCCAGCCAACAATAAACAAGAGATTAATTCAGAGTACTCTGTAAATTGCCTCTCTCTATATTGTTGCTGCAATACCATATTTGATGGATGAAAAGTACTGAATATTTTCTCAAGCATACTAGCATCAGTGACTGTCTCCCCACACAATTTAGTGTGCATGTAACTTTATGAACGACCGAGTTATATTCAGTCACAGATTTAAAATCTTGTAGACGTAAATGCATCCATTTGTACCTTGCGCGTGGAAGGATAACCGTGGGCACGTGGTCAAATCGATCTTTCAGATTTTTCCACAATTCAGCAGGGTATACTCGTTTCTCAGATTTTCATGAATGTGGTGACGGAGAACTATCAAGGCTCTTGCCTTGTTTTGAGTAAGTGTGACTTTTGCAGCATCAGTGGTGGCACCTGCATCTGTTGATATTTGTGTGGCAACAACAGTATCACCTGCAATTGTCGTTGTTTGTGTGGTGACAATAGTGTCACACAAACCTTTTGCTTTCAGATGAATATCCGCATCTAGTTCCCATGCTAAGTAATTTGATCCAGAAGTGTCAAGGGCAACAAATTCGAGGTTTTGCAGATTTGCCATACTTGATTATAAAACTTGGACGGAGGTTGATCTCTGCAGGAGAGCTTCGATGGAGGTTGATCATTGCCGGAGAGCGCTCGTGCTGATAACGTGTTACGAAATATTTATTATGATTTATATTATCTTAAGATTATTTTAATTTATATTATGATTATTTGATAATATATAGAGAGAATTAGATGGAGATAATATATTTCTATATTTTTGATGTGGTTTTTACAATGTAACTCAAAACACCTATTTATACTAAAATCATACACTAAAATACAATTTACTCATCTATACAACTCATACAAAAATACAATATTTTTATACACCTCATCTTATAATAAATTCATGAGTCATTGATATTCCAAAAACATCCACATTTAATCATCATAATTTGTGGTGAGTCATTGTGATCAATTTATTTTGATGATTCACTAGATAATTCATAATTATCCATAATATATAACTCTTCTATCATTCAAACTAATATCAGTATTTAACACGTCCACAGATTAACTATTCCATAATAATTATAACTATTTTCTCCTAATTCGCGCGACTATAACTCGGACAAAGCACAATTATAATATTACATGTGGGCCTGGACTGAATACTACTTGGGCCGGAGAAATCGCAATTCCAAGACCATTTTATTTTGGTTTCCTACAGTTGCCAAGTAAAAAAAATATAAAGGATAAAATCTTTCAACTAACGGATAATCCAAACTAACACTGCTCGAATAACGGCCAACCATGGCCACTTCTCCTCTCTGTAGCTTCAGCTTAGCCATTGGAACATCTCACGCCAAACTGAAAAATCCCTCAAATTATGGTACTAAAATTCGCTGCATAGGATGGGTAATGATGCTTCTTTCTTTTTCTTTCGTTTGGTTTCATCTTTTTTATTGAGTTGAGGTGTCGCTGATATTTTTCCTTGAATTTTTATTTTGCATGGATTTGTAATAAGGACCCCGAGGGCATATTGAAGGCTCCTCAGAGTGGTCACATAGCTCGGCTTGAGTTCAAAAGACGCCTCGAAAAGGATGTTGAAGCCCGTCAGGCTTTCGAACGCCAAGTTATCGAAGAGAAAGAGCGCCGTAGAAAGCTTTGTGAGGTTATTATTTGCTCTAATCGATCTATATTTACCCCACTATGAATTCAAAGTTGGGTTGATTTCGATTTGTTCTTATGTCTATTCTTTCGGTTATAGTCTCGAGTTTTGCCGGATACTGTTGAGGAAATGGTTGAGTATTTTCTCGACACCGAGGCTCAGGATTTTGAGTTCGAGATAGCGAGATTACGACCCAGGTTAGTATTTCTTTAAAATCAGTTTAGATACCCGAATTTCGATTTGAAATCTGAATTTTGTCCAAATTATCCTTTTGAGAATTGAATGGATTTTGATTTCGATTCATCCAAATTCGAGGATAATTTAAACGTTTGTATTGCTAAATTTTAAACTTTGATCACATGTGATCCGTTTTCGTCGAGCCCCTATAGGTTTCCATAAATCATAATAAGTTAAAAATTTAATAAAACTATTACAAGGAACATTAGCCGACAATAGATTTTGAGTTGAAATTCTCAATGAAATTCGTAATTTAAAATCGTGCGATTCTATTCAATTACACGAATCCAAACGCAACCTTATAGGATTCTACATTACATTGTACGATGACTCCATTATTCCACTGTTCAGATTGACGAGGAACTATTCTCTCACATGAGATTCGAGTTGGGAACCCTGAGGTTCGCCGTGTCGAAAACTCAGGTTTTGTTCTTTCTATTCGACATGTCACTTTTAGCCTCAAAGGTATACGAAACGAACAATTAATATATATGCAGGACATGGAAGATAGAATTATCGAGCTAGAAACACTTGAAAAGGCCTTACGTGAAGGAATAGGTTAGATCAGTATATATTCAGATTCATATATATGTACTAATACATGGATTATTCTTGGAAGCTAACATATATATTATTGTATTGTTTATGTGTATATATTGTATCAGAAGCGTATGATAGGATGCAATCAGAGATAGTATCTGCGAGGAAGAGCTTGATGAAACTTCTAACATCAAAGGATGTCAAGGCTACTGTATGATGCTGATCTTCAAACCTTGCATAATATACTTCGTTTATTAATTAATCTTTCGGTAATTTATATATAATATAACGCAGCTCTTGGACATGGTTGAGCATAATGAGCTGAATAGATCTTTGCTGACGCTTATGGATGAGAATATTGCAAATGCACATGAGGGAAACCAGGTGAACTTGGTTTAATTTTCTTGCGTATGATACCTTAAACTCTTACTGCTGCAATGGAATTAGTGTAATGAAATTGATTTTTTATTGTTATAATTAATGCATTATGCAGAAGCAAGCAGCAGAATATATGGAAAAGATTCGTGGAGCTATGCTCAAGTACATAACAGTGTGATCATATATGCAATTTTCTGCGGCCGGTGTTAATTGTCTCTCGATAGCCTCGTGCTACTACTACTACTTCAGCATAGTACGAGGGTACCTTATTTTGAGATTTATGTTTCTAAGATGTTGACCTTTTGGTCCATGAACGTTATAGAGTTTTGATGGACTATGTAATTGTAATGACGTTAGGTCTATAAATTAAGCAATTCGATTTGTAATCAATATAACGTCTAAGTCATGATAATGTTCGACCATGCATGATATATGAGCTTAAATTGATTAAAATTGTTGAATACTTGATTCGCATATGATCTTGTGATTTGTTGATGAGACTATGTGATCGCATGTTATAGACAGCCCATGTGATAGGATATATCATACTGTGCTATATATGGAAATAGCGCATGAGATATCCTATTGAGCTATATATGGAAAATATGTTGTTTATATATGGAAAGTGATATATCCGTTGATACTTGTTTATTCCTGGGCGAAATCACATATACGATTTTTGCAGCTTTCCACTGAATTTAATGTGCAACATTAAGTTGATATCTTTCCCTATACTTATTAGGATATTATATTAGGAAAGTTCTGCTATGGCATATTAATTCGTGATATAAATGTTGTGATATGAATTGTGCACTAAACATGGTAAATATGTTGATTGGGTATTATGTGCTAAACATGTGTTGCTATCTCGTGTGCTATACTTGGAAAGTAAATCCGGATTGATTTATACTAGAAACAGATAGCAGGGAATCACATATGGAAAGTGTTGATATGGTAAATATATGTCGAAATGATTGAATATGCCTTGATAACGAATCTGAGCTATTATATGGAAAATGATCATGCATTAATGAGCTAAATGACCGTTGTGAACGTTGATTATGAGCATGATCTACATGGCATGTTAATTCTCGAAACTTGCATAGAAAATATGCTTGATTTGATGATTATTATGTGATGTGACTTTCCATGTGAAGTGCTGATTGAAAAGGTTTATATACGTGCTACACTTCATAATTTCAAGTACTTAGAATTTGCGAACCTACTACTACGAGAGTATTGAGCAGAAATATTCCTAAGATATTCCTGAGCCTTCATTTGCAATAGCTTTCTGCCTACCTGGGCGATCACTTGCGAAGTACTGAACGTACTGAGTTATTCCATCATCCCACCATACATTCTGTCTTCGGAAGCGTTGTCTTCGGACGTGAGCAATACCAAGGAGGCAAGGTCGACGTTACGCACATGTGAAGGGAAGGACGAGTTCGGGGGGCCCTT
Source organism: Craterostigma plantagineum (assembly GCA_027422505.1). Classification (NCBI taxonomy): domain Eukaryota; kingdom Viridiplantae; phylum Streptophyta; class Magnoliopsida; order Lamiales; family Linderniaceae; genus Craterostigma; species Craterostigma plantagineum. Next base: position 20,961 of record JAPQWV010004979.1, read on the forward strand.
CGGTAGCGAGCTGTGTCTGCCGGGATCAGGAGATTCCGAGGAATGAAACTCGGCGTGTGGTAACCTAGTGTGGTTAGTGTTCGACTTGTTTCGGTTGTGTATTGGGCTAATCACTCAGTTTTGTATCCAGCTACGGTGCATTATAGTGATTGGTTAAAACTCTTGGAAAGCAAATCCCAAGGAGAGGAGTAAACCCCAGTTGGGGATACAACCTCTATAAAAATCCTGTCTCGCATTTACTTTTACAGTTATTTCTTTTCGCTGTGAGACAGACCCAACACATATTCAACGTTATTAGGATATATCGGCATACACATCATAAGCATTAGTAGGCATATCTAAGTCACTACATCTTAAGTTTTGAGAAAAGAAGAAGATGCATAATTTTATAAGCCTAATTCACCCCCCTCCCCTTTTAGGCACATTTATATCTTCATAAGAAAACAAGATTAGTTCTTGTTTTAAATTTTTTTCTTCAATCATCATCCATAATATATAGAAGCCTGACTAAGCTTTATTTACGACCATCGAACTTGCACTGAACCTCATATAAATCCAGACCAAGATGGACGAAAGAAACAATTTGAAGAAAACATGGAATTACAGGACATGATGTTAGAAAAAGCTGGCGAGTTCCGTCTAACACTAAAAAGTAGAGCCCATGAATTTGTTTTTTTTCAAAACAATAGCTTGTCATAAGTTACAAAGACCGTACTAATGCATAAATAGCCTACCGAGCACATATCATGCGGTCGGGAAAAAACACATCCTAGAGAGGACAAAACTACTCCAAAGAAAGAGAGTCTCCCACACGGAGGAAGAGAAACCGAAAGACAACAAGCTTTAAATATTATTAAAAGAGTAACTACAGAAGCTACTATAATCGAGTCTAAAAACTCCATCTCAGTAGCTATAAAACTCAAATTTAAAGTACATTCACTTTCTTCCATTTTATTGAAAACTTGTCTTTTTCGAAAATAAACCTCCAACATGTGGAGGACAATCCTACAAGAGGAGACTAATCTCTCATTCTGAGAGGACCCCAAAACCACGAAACAAACACATACAACACAAAAACGAGATAAAACAAGAAAAGCCAAAAGCACAACGCACACAACAAGCAAATGGTAAAGTTTCAATACACACAAACATAACCACACGTTAGAACAAACACACAGCACATAAAACGACACTAATTCTACCAAAATTAAAGAGAAAATATCAAGAAAAAAAAAAGAGAATTGCTCCCCCATCCCGATTATAACGGGGATGGGGGAGAGTTTGTTGCATGGGCCTCTCTCAACAAAGCTTGTTGTGGTGGTGGCTTGTATTGTAGCGACGAGGGGGCTCGTCAGAGAAAGTTCGCCGATGGGAGGGTCTGCATGAAGTTTGTGTATCCAAGGCTCATTATGAAGGAATCGGTCTCTTTATACCAACATCTTGGCACATGTTCGAGACCGTCTAGTGATTTGTTCAAACCTGGAACGATTTCTTTGTCTTCAAAGGCCGTCTTCAAGATCTTCATAAAGAAAAAGCCGTCTTCACATCTATCTGCTCTAGATGTAGGTATGTAGCACACATCGCCAGGACTACACGAAAAGTCGTCAGTCGAACTACTGATGAAAAATATCTCATTGAAGTCAATGCCTTCTTTCTGAGCATAGGTTTTAACCACCAGTCGTGCACGGAACCACTCTACTTGATCGTCGTTGTTCTGCTTGATCCTAAAGACCCATTTATTGCCTGCCTTTTTGTCATTCGGTAGTGGCACCAGCTCCAAGCATAATTTTGTATAGAGCTTCCAGTTTTTCTTGCATTGCCGCCAACCACTGATCTGTATCTGAACTGTTCAGTGCTTTTGAAGAGTTGATGGGTCTCCATCATCAGTTAGAAAAACAGTATGCGACATTGCTGTCCATATCGTAATCTTCATGCCAGCATGGTGCAGCTCTTTTGTGCGTGCCCTTTCTAAGTTTTGTGCTGTGAAGATTCGTTTGGGCCTTCCCGTGCTCTGGTGCTACTTCAGAAGAAAACTTATTTTACGGACTTTCCTTTCACTGAATCGTCGTAGTCTCTTAGCGTTCCTTGGTAGTGCTATCATTTCCTTCGAGTAGTTTATTTCTACAAAGTTGACTTTCCTACTGATGACAACCTTGTCGACAGTGGAATCCCACAGGCGATACCCGTAACACCATCAACATACCCTATGAACAAACACTTCTGGACTTGGACCATCTTCGTAGTTTCTTGGGCGTTGTACATCACGTATACAGGATCCGAATAAGTGGAGTTTGGAATAATCTGCTGGCTTTCTGGTCCACATCTTCATAGTCATCTCCAGTCGGTCGATTGCTTCTGCCCAATATGATTTATACAGACCTGCAGCTCCCAACATGACTCTCGATCTTTCCACAAGAGTCTTGTTCATCCGCTCCACCACTTCATTCTGTTATGGAGTATACGTAGTAGTGAAGTTCCTTTGACGCCTTCCCTTTTTGCAATAGCTATCAAATTTCATGCCCGTATATTCCCCTCCATTGTCCGTCCTCAGATCTTTTCTCTTGTATCAAGTTCGACCCGAGCCTTAAAAACTCTTGAAGGTTGTAAAAATATCACCCTTCCTCTTGATGCCTGGGACTAATCGTCGATGAAGGACACAAAGTACGTCCCTCCTCCTCAGCATGAAACTGGTGAAGTCATACATCAGAGTGAACCAATTCTATAATATCGTTGCTTGTAGATTTTGATGTGTTGAATTGTAGTCGATGCTGCTTGTTGGCTACGCAATGCGCGTAGAATGGTCGTGATACATTTGGGAAACCGGAAGTACATTCTGACCCGAAAGAATTTTGATGCTTTGTTCCGACATATGCCCAAGCTGCAGATGCCACAATGTTGGGAATATGCTATCGAAATGCCGATATTCGAGGATTAGATGAATAGGGCTATTAATCTATTAATATTCACAATTATTTTTATATCTCGATTATATGACATTTCGATTGATAAATGCATTTTATTCGTTTTATCATATTTTTTATTAAGCATTATGTTTAAGAAGATAAATTGAATAAAACCCAAACGTCAGAGTTTTGTTATCGATTCTGCTTGGCAGAGAGGGGACACCGGTAGA
>JAPQWV010004980.1:0-24082 GCA_027422505.1 Craterostigma plantagineum
ATTGAGGGTTCCATCCCAAAACTGATTGGTGATAGTTGGACCAGTTTCTCCAATGTGGGACAGATAATCTCGTAAAACAAAACCCTAGTAAGGTGGTATTTGACTTGATTAGTCCGTCGAAATCAAGTTTTTTCAATGCGGGACAAATAACCTCAACAAAAACCCTATTTAGCTGGTATCTCTACGTACCAGCAGGACATCCTGTTTGATTCATATACTGAGTCGGTCGAAAGTTCACAGCGTGGGACAAATAATTTCATAAAAACCCTATTCGCATGGTATCTCTACTTTCACGAGAGGCTCGAATGTTTTTTCGATATTCGTAAAAATAGATCGAAAAAAGAAAAAACCTGTTAATCTGTGGTTCCATCCTAAAATCAATCGGTGGCTGTAGGACGTCAACCAGCCTACATGCTTTACATATTGAGTAGGTCGAAGTTAAAATTTTCCCGGCTGGCGCATTCAGGTGTATCTGTACTTCTACGAGAGGATCCTGGGGAAGCTCATCGAGACCCTACATTTGCCCTCCCTTTCTGGAACTGGGACAACCCTAAGGGCATGACGATCCCTCCCGCCTTCTGGGACAAGACCCTCGCCCCGGCCCTCTACGACGAGAAGCGCGACCCGAAGCACGCGCCTCCTGCCGTCGTCGACCTCGGCCTGACCAACACACCGACCCGCTCCAGATCGTGGCCAACAACCTCACCATCATGCACACCGAGATGATCCGAGGAAACTCCACCGCCATCGACTTCATGGGTTGCCCCGTGAGGGAAGGCGGGAAACAGCACCCCCGCCATGCAGGGAGCCTCCGAGCGCGGGTCCCACACCTCGATCCCGCGTGGACGGGCGACCCGAACCAGCCCCACAGCGAGAACATGGGCAACTTCTACTCCGCGGCCGCGACCCGCTCTTCTACTGCCACCACTCGAACGTCGAACCGAAATGTGGACGCTCTGGACGTACTACCTCCCCACAAGAAGATCCCCGAGAAGCTCATCACCGACCCCGACTACCTAAACTCCTCGTTCCTCTTCTTCGACGAGAACGCGAACCTGGTGAAGGTTTACGTCAAGGATTGCGTCGACAACCTCAAGATGGGGTACGATTTCGAGAGGATCGACCTTCCGTGGATCGACTACAGGCCTCCGCGCCAGACGGGTGCGGCGAAGGTGAAGAGGGCGACGACGGGGGCGACGAAGGGAGACTACCCCATCAACCTCGATAGGATCACGAGGGTGCTCGTGCCCAAGACGAAGAAGGGGGCGACGAAGGAGCTTCTTCAGATCGACTTCACCGTGGACACGACGAAGCTTCTCAAGTTCGACGTGTTTGTGAACGACGAGGACGACAACGTGGACGAGTTCGACAAGGCGGCGTACGCGGGGACGTACGCGCAGGTGCCGCACAAGGGGACGACGAGGACGGTGACGACTAAGATTAGTCTGACGTTGACTGATCTTTACGAGGATATGGACGTGGCTGACGACGAGGATATTTTGGTGACTTTGGTGCCGAGGCATCAGGGGCCTGGGGTGACTATTGGTGGTATCAAGACCTTGGAAGATACTTCTACTCAGCAAGCTAATTCTTGCCCTTCGGCGTGATGATCAGTGCTTTGTGTGTGAGATTTGTCGATTATCTACGTTTATGTTTCCGAATAAGATTGCTTTGCCGTCGTGTGTGTTCTTCTGCGTCGTTTCGCCGCGTAATGTTTGTGTTGCGCGGGCGATCATCAGCAAATAAACGTATGTCTTGTTTTTTTTCTTCTGATAATAACCATGTTGTTCTCTTTACGGCCTTTGGCTTTGTTCCGATAAAATAAGTCTTTGGACTAAATACCATTTTATTAGTACGTCAACCGGTCATACAACCTTAGCCAATGAGAGATTTTTGTTCTAATCAATATGCTTTATCATTCTCTTCCACGGTTCATTATAGGGTATATTAAAATTAAGGCCCCAAAAGTGATTAAAAATAGTTTTCATGACCTTTAAGAAAAATTTAGTTTAAATGACCTAATTTTTCGTAAAATTTAAAGATAAGGACCACTTTTATAAATGTATATGAATTGTTATCGGATGATCGTTTTCCTGTTATTTTCAGAACAATGAACTGTTTACTGCAGAACATGAATTGTTACTGCCCAGTAAATTGTTACTGAATAATCGGGTTTTAAAACTAATTCTTTTTCTGACAGGACCTGAACTAAATTTCAGACCCTGACAGGGGACTGAACGAAATTTCCCCTTCATTATATACAATGGCTATTATTTACATATTTTCGTTTACTTTTTCTTATATCTACTAATCAGTAATCTACGCCATAAACATGTATATTGCATCCAAGATATGCATTTACTTGGACATAAACAAAAGTATTTTCAAGAATCAAAATCTCACCGAGGGAGAGGTTCTCATCACCAACAAGCTCTTATTATTCACCAAATAACTGAACTGCGACCAAGAGTGGAGCAGTTGCAATACGATCAAAAACATGCTCCAAAAATCATTATTACACCCAAAGACAAATCCATCAATAGAACACAATTTATCACGCAAAATTGCAAATAAAAATTCAATCTTTATCAGCATACACAATCTTGATCCCACAACGGTAATATCCTCACCATTAGCCTTGGGAGCCAACGTCACCAATATCTGATCATCGCCCTCAACGTCCAAATCCTCAAGCAGCTCAGTCAAACCCAACCTAATCCTCGTCGTAACCCTAGTCGAGTTCTTGTGCGGCAACTGCGAATAACAGCCCGCGTACTCAGCCTTATCGAACTCCTCGGGATTATCATCCTCGTCGTTCACGAAAACGTCGAACTTGACAAACTTCGCGGTGTCCCTTCGATCCCTTCGATCACCAAGAGCTCTTCTCCTCATCCTTGTCCTTCTTGCTCCTCGACTTCTTCGGGGCGGTCAACCAAAACCCTAACAGTTCGATCGAGCTTGGCGGGGAACACCGAGGTGTGCTTGGGTGCGTCGGTGGTCTGAGCCACCTTCGACTTCTTGAACCTCGGCTTGGGCCGGGTGGTCCACGGGATGGGAACATCTTGGAAATTGTAGCCCATCTTCGTGTGGTCGAGGGAATCCTTGACCTTCACGCGGACGAGGATGCCGTTTTCGTCGTAGAAGACGAAGTTTGCCTTTAGGTAGTCTTGGTCGGTGAAGTCGGAGGCTTTCGGGCCCGCCTTCGTAGGTCCTGATAGAGGTGCCACATGCGGTCGACGTTGGCGTGGTGCTGTAGAAGAGCGGCTCGCGGCCCGCGGTGTAGAAGTTGCCCATGTCCTCCGCGCTAGCCGTCCTCGTCCCAACCCACGAGTGGAGGGCCGTGTGGGACCCGCGCTCCACCGTTCCCGGGCCCGGGTCGGTCCGCCGTGCCTGTTGAGATAAATTATAATGAGATGCGAAAAGACCCAGTTTCGATTGGAAATATAGTATACAAAATGCGACCCATATGAGCAAATTTTAGGGCGAGGTAGTCATTCAGTGTGGTGTCAGTATCTCTAACATTGAGGTCTTGAATACGAACCCTCACGTCCAGCATTTAAGAAAATTATCTAATGCTAGATAATAAAAAATCTAAACCTAAATGTGAGGGCAGGGATGAAAATACAATATATAAAATAAAAAAAAAAATGATACACCCCCTACAAGCTTAGTTTTAAGGTGAAGTGATCATTTAGCATTGTTCAGAATTCATACCAAATAGGTTTTGGATACGAATCCCCACACTGTCCATTTAAGAAAAATCACACATCTAAAGTTAGCTCAAAGAAATCAGACCATACATAAGTAAGGATAATGTTAAAAGTTATTATATATAAATTTACATATAAAAAAAGTGATGCACCCCGCAAGCTTAAACTTTTGGCGAAATGCCCATTCAACACGTAATAATAATAATAATAATAATAATAATAATAATAATAATAAAAGGTAGAAATTTTTCTTGCGAACTTAATTCGTTACCCGTTACGTATTTCGCCCCGTAGAAATCCTCGAGCTTCGAAGCATTCCTGATCATCTCCGTGTACATCTCGCTAAGGTTGTGGGCCACAGCCTTCGGGTCGGGCTTGGGGCTTGTCCTTGCCCGTGTAGGTCAAATCGAGGGCGGCAGGCGGCAAGTGGTTCAAATCTCTGACCGAGTCATACAACGGCGAGTCCTTCTTCGCAAACATGTCGGGCATCACCATGCCCGCCGGGCTGTCCCAGTTCCAAAACGGCAGCGCAAAGCTCGGGTCGTCGATCAAACTCCCCAATATCCTCTCGAAGAAATAGAGATACCACCGATGCCACGGAAAGAACAGCCAGCAGTTGTGTATCTGAAGCTTCAAACCGCCCGAGCTGCCCGAGTCGTGGTCGGGGCGCTGGTCGTAGGTCAGGTTGCAGTAGGCGCAGTGGACCTGGCTTGCTGGGCGAAGCTGCGCGGGTCGTCCTTGGGCAGGGCCTTCATGAGCTCGATGGCTCGCTCGAACTTGGCTACGTAGTCTCGGGTGGCTAAGTGGCGGCGGGGCGGGTTTTTATGGTTTGGAAGGGCGGGAGTTTGTAGTCGACGGGGGTTGAGACGGGCGGGCAGCAGTTTTCGGTCAGGGGCTGCTGTGTGTTGAGGTTGGTGCCTAAGGTGCATTTGGTTAGGTCAGGGGAGGATATGGGGAAGCTAGGGTTGAGGGATGGCTAGGTTCGATGCACCGTAGTAGAGACCGCTGCTGCCCACGGTTAAGAGCAAGTTTCTTCGGTCGAACTTATTGGGTTGGTGGAGATTATTGTCTTCTTCTTCGGCGTGGCTTTGGACATTGTTGCTGCTGCAAGAAATTCGAATGGAGCGATGATGATGGGGTTTATTGTTTGTCTTAAGGTGGTTTGAATGAGAGGTGGGGAAGGTGGGCGTGATGTTGTTTGAAAGGAGAAGATTTCCTACCATGGTTTGTTATTAGATGGCTTTGGAGGTTTTGTGGTTGTGAGTTTAACTTTTAAGACAAGTGTATTGAGTGTTTTATATAGGCAAGTTTAGTTAGCGCAGCCCAAGTTGCTTGCGTTGTGGTTTTTAATTTCGTTACTAATTGTATAATAGTAATACAAGTGGAAGATAATATATTAAGGGGAAAAGAATAATACATGGGTCTATCTTGTTAAGTATCACTTGAAGAAATTGGTAATTGTAGAAGTGCAAATAATTATCGAGTTTCGTGGGTACAGAGAGTTGTAAATTATTCTATCCAAATAGAATAAACCTAATTGGGTGACTCTAATCAAAGTTGGGAGGGCTAACTTGGGGAACTTTTTGGTACGTAGCAGCCTCTACACGTATATCCCAAGATTCTCCATCTTTTTTCTGACTTAAATATATGTCAACTATGTTACAGAAGATTTAAATTCTTGTCACATTGATGGATATATCCATATATTTGTTTCTTTTGGTATCGTTCATTTTAAAATGCAGTCCAGTCCAACTAAACATGCCAGAAACAGAAAATACGATTAGTTGAGTAATTAGTCTTAATTCATTTATAATTCTGTTATTTTGAAATAATACCTTCCATATACAAACGATACCATTAAGGTGCTCTGATACTAACAATATTTCATAAGAGCTTAGTTTTAGCTACACTAACCCAAATTAAAGGAGACGGGCCTATACATATTATACAACATATTATGTTTATGTAATGAGATAAAATACGCATGTATATATAAATCAGTTTATTTATTTAAAAAAAGTAATAGTTGTCCGAGTTGAATGAACGGCTGCGTCAAGGGCCTAGCCACCCCCACCACCACGTAGTCCTTTTCTTAAAACTAATGAATAAACTAATTATCAACAATCATATTTATCTATAGTAAGCATGCAAGGCGACATTAGTTTTGTCAACTAGACTCATGCATGTTCTTACCCTACATTTGAATGCTTTATTCTATATGGGAATTATTTCTATTACATGTTGCAAGTTTGTGCGCTCGTGCCACCTACTACCACGTGAGGTGTAGGTGTCCAACCCCGATAAATTTCGAAATTTAATAATAAAAAATGAATAAGTTCATGCTCGTTTTTACAGTTGGGGGATTGATAATTAACTCGATTTTCTTCTTGCACAACTAACGTATTAGACATTTGTCCCACGTCATTCATTATTTGTTCGCTTGGGTTATGATTTGAATTTCACGTGAAATACCGTAATAACAAGTACGCATTTTGTATCCATAACATACATACGAGATTCCTGGTGATATCTGAACAATTTGAATTACAAAAAAAAAGTGATAATCAGGGAATTTTCTTGTGCTTTTGATTTATATCCCATTAATAAAAGAAATATGTGGGGGATCCTCTAGTCTAATTACAATGGCACAAAGTTAATTCATGCTAACTAGGAAATTTCATTCGAATGAGAGTTGGAATTAGTGGGTGGAACCGCTTTTCTTGTTATCGTGTTACACATATATGCGAGTATGTGTGATTAATTTTCACGTAATAGATAGAAGATATTATACGGCCTTGGTTATTTGGATTTCTCATTTGAGAGTTTTCTAGTCGTTATTTTTTTTAAAAATTTTTGGGGTTGATTATGAAGAAATATTTTAAGTGGCGGAACTGTTGTGCATTATAATAATGGAGTTGGTTGTAATTTTCTTTTCTTTGGCTTCGCTGACACTGCACACTTAAATGGAAATTATTCTAAAAATAAACAATATCAGGAATAAATGTGTCGTTCCTAAAACTAATTGGTGATAAAAGGAAAAAACCCCTTATATATATATATATATATATATATAATATAGCGGCTCGAAAAGACTGAATTGGTCGATGTGGCCAATCACACCTTGTCCTACCGTGGTTGAGGGGGAGGCATCAAAGTGCATGTGTCTATGAGGTTAAGGGATCGAATCTCATCTTTCACATTTCTTTGAAAAGTTCCATGGGCCTAAGGCATATGACTATCGTTATCGGATGAGTTTGGGACATATTCATTTGGCCCCGAGGAATAGTCCCACCTTTGAAGTGTGTGGCGATTTGCTCATAGTCAGGATGTGTGGGATACCTCATTACAGAAAAAAAAATGTGGGACAAACCCCAATTTTATAATCTTAACAATAGGAGACCAAAAAAATCTTAGTTGTATTAAACAGGAACGACGAAAAAATCAAGGAAATGAATTACTTATTTCATGTGGCGTGTATGAGATATTAGTATTTCATTGTCATTGAGCGTAGTGAAGATGACATACAAACATATTAAGGCGATTCTAAACGAAAATAATGTACTTCTACTTGCATATATATCTCTAGCACGCGTACAAAGCTCTTTGGAAAAAAATGGTGATTTTGATTTTGAACACACCATAATAATAACTTTATTTAGCCGAAACAATATGATACTTCACGAAATCTTACATGGTCAAGTCACTTCTACTCCTGGGAGTGGGACTGAGATGATATGTGACAGATAATCATAAGTAAAGCCTCTATAAATTAATAACATTGGGAACATTAAATTATATTAATTTAGAGAGATATTAATATATCGATAAATTAATATTTTTATTAATTAAAAGAGAGATTCTTTAAATTCAACAAATTTAGAATGTATTGACGATAATAATGAATTCAAATATGTTTCATCAATTGTATTCATGTACTCAAAATAATTTACAAGTGGAAATAATGAAAAATAGCGTTCGAAATTAGTCAAAGTACAATATCAAATGCTCTCAGGATATCATTGGAGTATCGTTCAACCAAGTTTTAGAAGGGTGTGATATTAAACGACATAAAATGGCGACTAGATTAAAATTTACGAAAACCTAGTAACAAATAGATTCTTATATTAGCAAATTACCATAATTTATAATTGCATTTTTTATGAAGCATTGATTTAGAGTTTTAATGGGACCTAATATCTATAAGGGATTTTCCGAAAAATTATTATATTATTTTCTTATCGAATTTGATGATTTTTTACAAAGGCCCAAGTCGAGACCGAAAAATTTTATTATTTTAGAGAGTTTATAATTTATAGAGTATTAACTTATAGAGGTTTTACTCTACTTAAAACCCTAATAGGCCCAAATAAGTGGGCTTTGTCGTCCATAACAAATGACATCGGCTGATGAAATTTATAGAGCCCAAAATCATACTTGTCAGTAAGGCTGGGGAAAAATACCGAAATACGAAATACCGTCCTTATCGTATCGAATCGTATCGAAAATATCGAAAATTTTGGTATACCGAAGTTTTTGATAAGGTATGATACCGTACCGAAAATTTTCGGTACGGTAATGGTATGAAAGTTTTTAAAATTAGGTATACCGATTATACCGAATACCCAAATTCTAAAATTTTTAATATTTTATATATATACACACCTATATATATTATATTATTTCAAAGAATATAAAATGAAAAATTAAGGATCTTCTCAAACTTATTTAGCCAATAAATTATTAACTTATACACAACTTTCTAATATTAGGCCCACCATAATTTTACTTATGTAACTCAAGTAACGTTTAATTTTGCCTTTTTCATGATTTTGAAAGCGTGAAGATGCAATACAATTACTTTTTATTAATCTTCACTAATTTTTTAAATATAGCCGCTTCGTTCTAATTAATCTGTATATAACGTTGTATTTTGTGGTTTTGTAAAGTTTTTTGTCTTACTAATAAAAAATCTTTTTATTTTGAAAAATTTGCTATTAATAATCTATCTTATTGGGGCCTAAGGAATTTGAATTGATTAAAAATTCCAAAACAACGAATTAACGAGTTACGAGACATGCATGGTAAAAAATCATTGTGAATGGTTTAGAAGGTATGATACCGATACCATACCGAAATTTCGGTATGATACCGTATCGAAATTAAAGGTATACCCAAATTTTGGTATGGTATTGATATGATTTTTTTGGATACCGAAATATCGATACGGTATACGGTATCACAGTTTGATACGGTATACCGTACGAATCACCCCTACTTGTCAGGTAGCGTAGCCCATATATATATGTAAATATATTTTGAATATATATCACTTGCGCAAATAGTAAAGTAGCAAATGGAGGAGGTCATTCACTCGAATACTGTTCGTTTCCACTTGCTGAAGCAAATCCGAGGTACAATTTTCGCGCGCATTTTCTTTACTTCAGTGGTGGTGTCGAAATATCTAGTTGGAACAGTAACCTCTGATCAATTGACCATGAACGTTATTCAGAGATGACGAGATCGTTTGTCGAAGATCTATGTAACGGACGATTGCCGTCGTTTGTTTCTCGATCGATTCAGCTCCTATTGCTCGGAAACGTCTGGAAAATGGTAATTCATGTGCCGATGTAATGTTTATAGGTGTTGGTGTTTACACGAGTTCGTTATTATTATTGCTTTTTTTTTTTAAGTACCCTTGGCAACTGTATCGTATTTTCATGATTAGGTTCAACAATATTCTACCACAGAAATAAGTGAATGGGTGTTATATCATATGTTTTATGATTTCAGAGACTGTTCGTACATTTTTACCGTGTTGTGTTTTCTAGTCCTCTTCGTATCTTTTGTGCATAAAATTGATATATCTATGACGGACGAGTAAGAAATGTGGAGGAATTTCAAATTCAACAAAATATGCTTACGCACAAGCAGATTTTAAGTACGGTTAGTATCTTTATTTATCTGAATCAGGGGGCGTCTTTAAAATTTGTTTCTTGGCGCAGCTGCTGTAGTTCTGACTTGCCAAAGGGAAAGGAAATTATCATAATGCAAGGACAAGGCTGTATTCGTCGATTTGGTAAGATAGTTTCTTGCATAACGATCTATATGTTTGGAGAATGTATTTGCCCCCTTATAGATATGATTTGTTCTTTGCTAGTCTAATAGAGAGAGTTGAAGCTGTTGTTGGTGCTTTTCAGATGTAATACTGAGAGTTCTGCTGATTGTTCAACAACTCCTGCAAGAGAATAGACATGCTCAAAAAGAGACATCTATTACATGAACCCTTCGGTATTTAAAGGTGGGGTTAGTTGAATTGCATTGCAGATTCTGCAAATTAATAAATTCAATGATGAGAAATCTTTTAAAAATTCAGATACAAGTTTCTGTTGTTTGTTTTCATGGAATATATGGGAACCTAAGCAATTTTACTGAAAAACAGAGCAACAAGTTGTTGATAGGGCAATAAACGACATTTGCATTCTTCTTCACTGCAGTCGCCACAACCTGAATGTGGTATTTACTTTCATAACTTAACCTAAATGTTCCATCAATGACTTTGTAGCATAAAGAGAAGGTTGTTATTATTCCTTGTTTTAGGTTTGTTCATTTCTGAACAATTTGGACATACTGCGTATGTCTTTGGCAGTATGATAGTTGTATTATTTGTTTTGTATTCAGTTTACGATGCTGAAAAGCTAACCTTTTATGCCTTTGCTGTATCATCCATTCGCAGGTCTCTGTTGGAAATGGGTAGGTATCAACAAGTTAACAACCTATTTAGGCTTACTGTTGCCTGGCATTCCTCCCATTTCAATACAAATACTCCTGTTTCTCACTTAGAGCACAGAGGACTTGTTCTAGTGCTATCACTTCTCTCTTCTAAATCAATTTTGCATTTGGCGTTAGTCTCCTTCTTCATCTTGTAGTAATATTAGAGACTTCCTGCCTTGTTTTCCTTCAGATTAGTAATGGGATGGGTAAGATTTGTAGAAGATGAAAGGAAATTTGACTGCATTAACTCGCTCAACACTGTAAGAATAGGTCTGCTACTTGTACTGATTACCATTACAGCGTAGATCTAGTACTTGTTTTTCTGCAGGCACACCATATTCCTGTCAATGTAGAAGACATTAAAGGTATCAATGTGTTGCATTGTCAGATCTCAAGGATTATGTTGCTTTTCACTGCATAATATAAGTTCCAACATTTTTTACCAGATATAGTCAGTATGGCTCAATACATTCTTATTGTGGAGAAAGAATCAGGTAAAGATGTTTATTTTGCCAGCATGAAGTTGTTTCTTTTTTGTTAATTTCTGACGTTGAGTATGTGCAGTGTTTCAGAGGCTTGCAAACGATCAATTCTGTAGGAAGAATTGCTGCATTGTTATCACGTCAGTACTGTTTCGTCTCCTCATACTATATGTTTCTCAACGTAGATTGGTCTTCGTATACATAAGTATGCTGATTTTCCTTCTTTGTTTACCTTGCAGGGAAGAGGGTACCCTGATGTTGCAACAAGAGGTGAATTTCTTCATTCATTGTCTTGTAATTAAGCAATTCATCTGTTTCTTTTTCCCTCGATAATAATGTCTGATTGTGTTTTACATTAAGATTTTCTCGTCTCCTTATCGAAACACTGCATCTGCCTGTCTATTGCTTGGTGGATTGCGATCCCTATGGCATCGATATATTGACCACATACCGGTTTTGGTTCGCTGGTAAGACTAGTGACTTTGAAGATCTGCTTTTTCTTTTGATTTGATTTATCTTATCAACCTTAAAGATTATCAGTTCGCTGAAGTAATATAATTTTGTTTCTCGTTGCAGCAAATGTCTTATGATGCCAAGTATCTTCGCCTCCCTGATATACGGTGGATCGGAGCTTTTCCATCTGATGCTGAGAAGTATCACTTTCCCAAACAGTGTCTTCTGCCTTTAACTCCGAAGGTATATATTTGACTGTAGATGATTGTGCTTATTTATTTTTTTAGAGACTGAAGTTTCTTCGAAACAACTCAGATAAACAGAAAGCTGAACACATGTTAGGTAGATGTTACATGGAGCGTGAGTACCGCGTTGGAAGTAAGCTTGATTTTCATTGTTCAATTTCACAAGCTTTTTCTAGTTCTGTATGTATTTATTGAAAGAAAAAAGAAGAAAAAGTTGACCTGATTGATCCACATAATTATATTGAAGGTCTGAACTCCAACAGTTGCTGGGCAGTGGAGTCAAGTTCGAGATTGAAGCATTATCAGCAAACTCAATCACTTTCTTGTCTGAAAAGTATCTGCCGTCGAAGATCCATTGTGAAGAATACATATAAAAGGTACATACTCCATTGTAAAAAATACATAAAAATCATCACTGATCTTCCCTAGGAATCATTATTTTCATGTAGACACACTGTCACGTGAAAATACTACTGCTTTCTTCTGCTTCATCCAATTTCCTGAAACTTATACTTCCAATCTATGTTCTATTGTCACTACTTTTAGGGTTCAATTAATAGGTAAAGTGATGTCTACGAAAAAAGAAAAGCAAGGTCTAGGGACACCACCACATAATTTTAACTAGAGTCTTAACCATTCATCTCCGCCTATGTAACCCTGTGTCTATGAAAGGTCTTGCTTCAGTTTCATTCAGTGCCTTAGACCATGGTACTCTCCATCTCCTATTCGCTCCTTTGCCTCTGCACTCATATTCCCCAAACATCACCTTACTGCACAATAAAGACAGACACCACAGATACACAGAATAGATTCATAAGGATATTGAGAGTGAGACAGAGAGAGAGGTAGGGAAAGAGAGATGACATACGAGTGTCTAGAAGGATCTCGAAAGTCATTCCAACCTTGTGGCCTGACCTCAATATCCACTCCGTGTAAGAGTATATAATCCTCGAGTAGTTGCCCCATGCTCGTCCCAGGTAAATGCTAGCCGTTTCCTTAACCGTACAGTTTACGAACGAAAATCCCGTGTCATCAGTGTCTGAGTTTCTGTGATGGGCCGCTACTGCGAATCCATTCTCCATGACCGAAATAGTACATTCCTTTTTCAAAGTTCATTTATTTCATTTTTTCTGTCTTCATATATATATAAATATAAATATATAATGTTAATATTACCTGGTAGAGTGATTTTGCGTTGCCAAATATGAAATCTACGGAGCCTTGAATGAAACAGCTATAGAAGTAGTGGGTCCCCGTTTCGTCCAATAGGGTGTCCTGCGAGCCCAGAAACCTAACCTTGTAGAACATTGCCTTCTCCCCCGCAATTCTTAGCGCCACTGCTTGGTTCCCTACTCTGCCCGGTATCTGAACGACATTGTTCTGCAAGACATTGAGAGTCCACCTTTTTACGTGATGATGACCATTCTTGTATATTATTACAATTATTGTATGATAGATTTACTCGAGGACTCGATTATTATTAATCTAATTACCTCAAAAGTGATTCCCGATGCGCAGAAGTAGTCGGATTCGACGGTGACCGAGCCGAGTTCCAAGTGCCTAACATAGTACCGAGTGGTCCCATGTCTCCCGCTCTATCGTGCCATGTTATTATAGTCGTCGACGAGTCGTTTAGGTCGCCGATGAACGAAATATACGGTTTATTTGCAGGAATTCGAACTTTTTTCCCTGCAATCAGAGGTTAGCTTCTGTCGTTAACGTCGTAAAGTAAACAACCTTTTGAGAACAAACAATAAAGAAGCTGCTTGGCATGCAAAAGAACATGACATCGTTTCTTTATTAATTTCATTTTCTTTTTTTGGCAGAGGATTAAGTAAGAAAGAAAAAAAAAAGTAGACCTGTAAATTCCAGGAAGTATATGTATCTTAACCCTCTCTGCATTATCCGCCGGCACCATATCGACGGCTCCTTGAACAGTTGCTGAATCTCCGCGTCCGTTTACGTCCACTACGACGATTCTTTCTCTATAAACCATCATGGCATCTCCGAGAGTTGGGCTGCGATCGTATATCTTAAAATCGTCCCACGTAATAAAATTTCTCCTCGTAATCGTACCGTTCTGATTGCTACTTTGTCCGAACCCGACTTTAATCACTCGAAAGAATGCGAGGAAAAGCAAACCCCAAGTATAAAAGTTCGGCGCCTGTCCTCATTCCTCCGCAGGCTTAATGCTTGCTGTCTATATAGTTACAAGTGAAAGTGTTTTCTTTGAAAGAAAACGATCGAGAAAATAAAACTAACACAAGCGATATATGTGATGGTAATAAATACTTTCTCCGTTGGAGCGTCGTACGAGCGACGAGATATTATTTAAGTGTTTGTATATAACGTTAGGGTCTGAAGTGAAAAAAATTTACATCGTGTGTGGATGTATATAACGGCATGGAAGAGGATAATAGAAAAATGTAACCAATGTTACTTTGGTGGTATTAATGGAAAATAGAAAGATGGTGTTGGGATAATTTAATTGGAATGAGGCTGATTAATTAAGGAAACCAATGGGTGGGTTTTAATGTTCATGAAGTTTTTGCTGAGCTGCAGTAAATATTTTATTGAATGTGAGGGATTAATGTGCAGTAGTGAAAAAGACGTATTGTTGAACCATGCTTCGTGAATTATGGTGGCGGTTATAAGTTGAGTTCGACTTTATACATTCTTGATGGGATTTTAGGTTCGTATGTGGTTATGAAGCACTCTTTTAACTATATGTATTATTTTTACAACGGTAGTTCTAATAATATTATTTCATCGCCGAACCTTTCTTTTAGATTATTATATACACAACTAAATTTTAGTTTAAATTTGCAGTTTGGCCACAGTATGCTCTCAAGTCTCTTTTATTAAATAAACTAGAAACGCATTATCAAGTGAGCTTATGGGGGGTAGAAACTTAGGTTACGAGCAAACACTATTCAGCTCGTACTCATTATTTTTCGCTTTTTATGGACAATCAAGCCAAAAATCTTATATTAGTTACAACTTTTTATTTAAAAAAAAGGTTGCCAAAGCAGCTCTAACTCTTCCAAGCTAGGGTTCGCACCAACTTCTCTATCAGAAACCCGAATTCCATTAGGTGTATTGTAGAAATTCGGCCCGGACCTCCGATAATTTATCCATCATCCAGGCCCACAAACACACGCCACATATGAGGAAGGATCCCAGTATAAGCTTGATGGGGTTCCTTCCTAAAACCAATCGGTATTAGGAGGAGTGACCCATCAAGCTTATAAACCATTTTAATTCTTCACAATTTTCGGTGTGCGACAACTTGTTCCTTCACACGTGATAGTTAACACTCCCCCCTCACGTGTGACGTGTGAGCCCATTTCTTTTTTTCTTTTTTTAACCGGACGGGAACGTCGTTCTTTTCGAACCCACCGTATATTTTAATTGAGTCGGATTTTTCTGCTCCGATACCATGTAGAAATTCGGGACGGAACTCCGGTAATTTATATCAAGACCCACACACAAACGCCACATATGAGGAGGGTTCCAGTATAGTTTGATTGGGTTCCTTCCTAAAACTAATTGGTATTAGGAGGAGTGACCCATCAAGCTTATAAACCACTTTAATTTTTTGACAATTTTCGGTGGGACAACTTGTCTTTCACACGTGATAGTTCGACACTCTCCTCCCTCATGTTGAGCCCATTTTTTTCTTTTTCTTTTTTAAATCGGACGAGAACGTCATTCTTTTCGAACCCGCCATATATTTTAATTGAGTCGGATCTTCCCGCTCTGATACCATGTAGAAGCCGGTCTGGTAATTTATCCGTCATCGAGGCCCACATACACACGCCACACATGAGGAGGGTTCCAAATATAATTTGATGGGTTCCTTCCTAAAACCAATTGGTATTAGGAGTGACTCATCAAGCTTATAAACCATTTTAATTTCTTCACAACTTGTCCTTCGCTGATAGTTCAACGTATGTTATTTGACTGAACGATTCTTGAATACTGTTGAAAATTCAGACTGATCGACATCACATACGAAATCCTACGATATAGTATATATATATATATATATATATATATATATAATACATATATGCTTATATTTTTTTAATGAGTATAAGTGTCCCCGGGCAACTGGGCTTTCCACACCCAATTTTGACGAGGAAGCAGATGCCTTTGAAATGAGAACTTGGCAGCGCTGAAACATGAAATTCAGAAAGTGCCATTGATAATGTATTCCCTCGATTTTATCTAAATTTGTTATTTTCTAATGATATACGAGGATCGAAAAAATT
Organism: Craterostigma plantagineum; assembly: GCA_027422505.1. NCBI lineage: Eukaryota > Viridiplantae > Streptophyta > Magnoliopsida > Lamiales > Linderniaceae > Craterostigma > Craterostigma plantagineum. The sequence continues at coordinate 15,936 of JAPQWV010004980.1, forward strand.
TACTTTGTTTTGTTAGCTTGTCCCTTAATGAACTGTGACATGATTCGTTATATCTTCATTTGTAAAAACACCCACTTAGTTCGGTTCCATTTCGATTAAACCAATAAATCCTTATACCATAAGATTCTTTTATTCCATTCGAAGATCCAATTTCGAAAACCTTGTTTCGATGATTCCAGGCGGGTGACCTGTCGTCAAATAAAGCGGCACAAACATTGCAATTATTAATTTTGGAATCTAAAATAATGTAATGTCCACTAGTTTTTTCAGCATTTCGTCATCGCACTCGTCATATATACATATATATATATATATATATTTTAACTTTATCTGCTCCATAATTGAAAATGGCTGCGAATCTGGTCAACGATATTATACATAATGAAGTGACGTGGATTTGAAGACAACATTCGTGAAAAGCAAGGATACATACATGTGGAAAAAAAAAACGTCAAGTCTTTTTTTGACTATATATATAAAGAATTATTAAAAAGGTGAAATATAAAAAACTAAGCTATTTATTTTTGAAATGATTCAACAAATTTAATGATTTTCATGTTATGATGTCAATTGTCAATGGGCAAAACTTGCATAAATAATCGTTAAATAGATTTTATTACGTGAAAGTATGGTTCACATGCTTAGGCTTGATTCAATGTACACAATACATGAAAGAATTCGTACGAAATCATTAGAACGTACCGCCGCGGTGTACTACATTAAAATGTTAGCCAATTATTATAAATAAGTGATCCCACTATATACTAAATTACACAAACTGAACTGGTATATCCTATCGACATGAGATGATTTGTTTATTTATTTCTCATGTGGGGTACTAAAGCCAGTTCTGCTATACAATACTACATATATTTCATAATTATACTTATAGAACGACCGGTATAAATTGTATACCGTATTTCACTTGGATTAAATTCATGATTCTCCTCTTAAAATGTGTGCATTCGATTTTACTTGAACTACTGTAAACTCAAGACGAATACATGACTTATGATATGTTGTATCGTTTAAACAGATGATCATTCCATAAATGATGATAATATTTATATTCAATTTAAATTTAGTCGGAGTATATATTGATTATAATAGCATTATGGGGGGTTTATATTAGATTGACATTGCATTTTGTCGAATTGTGTTGGATAAATGAATTTACAACGAGTTTTTGAGTGGAGATCTCGTCTAATAACATTTGACCAACTATTACCTAATTGAAAAAAAAAAAAAAAAACTTGAGATTAAAATCCCGTTATTTTACTGTAATAATGAAACCTTCCACGTATAAATAATGTCTTTGCGTTCCCAATTCTCTCACGTATCCACTTTCGCTATAAATCTCCATTTCACCACAAGAAAAAGTACAGATCACAATCCAAAGAGAAACCACATTCACAGCTCTTCTTCACAACCATGGCGACATGCGTACACTCCTCAAGAACGCAGAGCCCACCTCGAAATCGAATCGAAGACGACCATGTCCTCGACGGCGGCCGTTATCCCCAATTCTTCAGGCCGCCGCCGAGCCCTAACCCTAACCCTAATCGCATCACCCGCAGCAATCCGCCCTCAGAGCCGAATAGACAAACGAGCTCTCAAAGCCGCCGGAAATCGCAACGATCGAGCGATTGTGGTCTCGTGTGAAGGACGAGGCCGCGTCGGACGTCAATCAAGAGCCAATTTTGTCGACCTATTACTACACCTCGATCCTCTCCCACGATTCCATGGAAGGCGGCCTGGCGAATCATTTGTCCATGAAATTGAGCGATAGCATCTTGCCCGTGAGCATCCTCTACGACCTTTTCTTCCAAATCCTCACGGACAATCGAGAAATCATGGAGAGCGTAGCAGCCGATTTGAGGGCCGTGAAGGAGAGGGACCCAGCCTGCATTAGCTACGTCCATTGCTTCTTGAACTTCAAGGGGTTCTTGGCTTGCCAAGCTCATAGAATAGCTCATAAGCTATGGTCTAGCAACAGAAAAAAAGCTGGCCTTTTTGGTGCAAAACAGAGTATCCGAGGTTTTCGCAGTGGATATCCACCCTGGGGCTAAGCTAGGAAGTGGGATTTTGCTCGACCATGCCACGGGCGTTGTAATAGGAGAGACTGCCGTGATCGGTAATAACGTTTCGATATTGCACAACGTTACCTTAGGTGGGACGGGGAAAGAATGTGGAGATAGGCATCCCAAGATTGGCGAAGGCGTGCTGATTGGGGCGGGGACTTGCGTTTTGGGTAATGTTAGGATTGGATATGGTGCGAAGATTGGGGCGGGTTCTGTCGTATTGAATCACGTGCCCGAGAGAACTACGGCGGTTGGTAATCCTGCTAGGCTATTGGGAGGTAAGCAGAATCCCAAGATGTTGGATAAGATTCCGAGTTTGACTATGGATCATACCTCGCATATCCAAGAGTGGTCTGATTATGTTATATAGAGATTGAGTTGGGAGGCCGTTATGGACTACTTGTGATTGTGTGTTCTTTGCCTGAATTTATAGGATAGTGTCTCCATTTTCGAGTTTGTTTGTTGTGGTAGGGAGAATAACAAATATGTGTTTGAATTCTCTGTGTATTTATTTCTCCTCCATGGATGCTCTTTCATTGTGTTGATGAAAGATCCGAGTAGTGAGTGATTTTGATTTTACATGTGTATATCTGTTAATCGTATGCTTTTGTTTTTCTCGAATACTGATCCTGTGTTGGTTTCTTTCTTTTCTTGTTTAGATTTTTATTTGTAGTCGAAATATCCGAAGTAGGCACATAGCCTTCTATCCAATAAATGAGAAAGCATATTAAAGAAAGTTGAGCGACTTGAGAACGGAAAACAAACTTAAAATAAATATAAGACTAATAAGCCAACTAATTCAAGTTAAGACAAAAAGAATATCTTGCTTCAAATCATCTTAACAATGCCACAAGAATTGTTGTGTGAAGTCCAAATTATAGAGATCTTCGCATTATTAACGTAGGAGAAGGAACTTTTTTTTCATGATTCGTTTTTAGGAGATATGAAGGAGAAGATTTGGTTGGGTGAAAGAATGAGGCCTGAAAAAGTACGTTAGAGGAAGGAGCACATCCACTTTATGGCAACATACATTATTAATACAAAAGTTGTTATATGCACATTAAAAAATAGCATCATCATCCCAAAAAATGAGTTCATTCTTTGGATGGCATTTCGGGATAGACTGCCTACGAGGACAAACCTTGGATTGCGACTCAGGCGAATTCTAATAATTGTATCCTTTGTGATGCAACAATGTTGAGAACATTATCATATTTTTTCCAGTGCCCTTTCTCTCGTGGCTGCTTGCAGATTCTAAAGAATAAGGTGGAACTCCATTGGCCGAACAGAAACTGGCGCACCGATGTGGAATGGGCCGCCCATGCTTGGAGAGGAAAACATCTGATCAACCTTATAACATCTAAATTGTGGCCCAATTTTTTTTTTAAATATTCAGCCCACTCAAACCATAGCAAAAGCCCAACCCATATAGATGGAATATAACCTACTTTATTCATCATTATCTCTATCTTAGCCATTCTCACGTGAGGAAGCCACCGAACAAGCAAAGAGAAAGGGAAAACTGAAGAAAATGATCATCTAGTATATAGCTTGCTGAAATCGAGCTACATAGAGGTAAGAAACGTTCTTCTTTCAAGTTGAATTAGTTTCGAAGCCAAAATTTTGGCTGTAAATTTTCTGGTTTTCGCAGCTCAGGTATTTCACGTTTTTGACCTATCTACAGTTATCGGATTCTTACGAAACTTATTTCTATGGAAAGTTAACTCTTTTAGGTGTTCATAGCCGCTTGATTCGGTTCAATCCGATCATTCCTCGATTTTTTGTGAATTTTTGAAGCTAACAGCGCAATCTGAAAAACTGCTGTTTTGCAGAAATTCTGCTGTCGCAGTGTTAATGTTTCTGGATTTTGACCCACTTGTACTTCTCCGATTCCTTTGAGACTTGTTTCTATCGAAAGCTAACTTCCCAACCTGTTCGTAGCCACCGAAACCATCTCAATCGGACAATCCTACAATTTTATGATTGTTTTGAAGTAGTGATACGAATCTGAAAAATTACAGCAACTTGAAGGAAATTTCTAACGGTAAAGTTGGTCGTTATCATCTTATTAGGCGAAGGAACATCAGTCGAGGGCTCGAGGGCAGCTTCGGTCTTGGGGAACGCTAGGATTCGACACGGTGAGTGGGTAATACGGGGACGCCTTCCCTTCGCGGGACGTGTGGACCCCGTCATCTCGTTTTTTATTGCGATGTTCTTTGTCATCGTGATATGTCGTCTTTTTTTTTATGCGGTGACGTCATGGTTATTGTTTGGACCTAGTGAGCCTTGCCGGCCATAGGATTTTGATATTGGTTGGTATTTATCGTATGAGTCTTTATGATTTGGGTTGACAGTTATACGAGCTATTGCTTGATATGGTAATGTGTTACTATATCGTTCTATGACTTGATTGCTTATATGGACTCGTATTGGTCGGTCTTTGTGTTGCATAAACTTGGTACCAAGTGTAGTAGCCCGGATGGCCACGTTCGGGTGAGTGGAGAGTGGCAAATCGAGTAGCCCATGGCTTGGCACACCCGGGTGAGTGAGGCCCAACGAGTGCACCCTTCCAGTGCCATGTGATGTATCGATTATTGATGAAGGGTGGTCGTTGGGGAGATTAGATGGGCCAACGTCGCCGTGTGTGGGACATGTGCAGTCGATGCGTCAGTTTAGATTCATGGTCTAGAGTACGGCGACGGACTCGTCTGACTCTCGACGGGGAGTTCAGTTCGAGAGAGGAATTGCCACCCCGCGTCATTGATATGATTTTTATGGGTTGTGTTGGTCTATATGTCATGTCTTGTTGTGGTTAGGTATTGTATTTGTCATACGAGTGTTAGAAATATTGTCATGTAAGAGCGAGGGTATACTTTGTTGACTCGGTGTCATCGTGGAGGACCCACCTTCTGTGAGGAAAGGTGTGTCCGTATTATCTCCTCACTGAGCTTTGCTCACCCCATTCTTTAAATCCATCGTTAGGTTGTGGATACCTTTTGACAGGAGGTTGCCGTTTTACGACCGTTGCTTCTGCTGCCTTTTCATCCTTTTGGGTACAGTAGCCCTTTTCCTTAGATCCATCGCAATGTTACTTTTGGAAGGAGATTTTGTTGTAAAATCCTTCCTTTGTTTGTTTAATATGTCAAGACCGTTGGCTGTTTTGTATGAAACATCTTTAACATATGTATAAGTACGTTATTGTACTTCTTGCTCGCGCTTTCTTACCATTCTACGACAAACGGGTGATATCAAGCCTGGCGTTTATTGAGAAACGCGGCGGCTGTCGCGCTTGTGACGCGGGTTGGGGCGTGACAAACCTGTCAACCGCCACCTGTTAGCCGCTCTCGTATATCACATCTGAATGGAAAGAAACAGGAGGTGGCGTGAGAACGCCGGTAGAACACCGGCCAGAATTGCGGATGAGATCATTGCTATACTTCAACTCCGCTTGAAGAGTGTATCCCCGATATACAGCCTGCACTTGTGCGCCCCGCGCCGTTTATGGCACATTGCCCGGTAGACCTGCTTGCACTACACCTGGTGCCAGAAACCTGTTGATTGAAGTGGTTCCACATCCTACCCTAGCCTTTGTATCGACTGTCTTTTTTCATTTGGCTCTGGTCTTGTAGGGGCTTTTGTAGGATGTTTGGATTGCTCGGTTTCTTGTGTTGTCTGGCCGGTAACATGTTTTGCCTCATGTGCGTCATCATAGAGCGTTTTTTGTACCTCTGGCTTTCTGTTTAGTGAAATTTCCCAAAAAAAAAATACCACTTAAAATGAATTCATTTAAATCATACCGAGAAGCATGGTACACACAAGATACCTAGAGACACAAGATCCAAAACCATTTATTACAGAGCTCTTACAACAACACTTGCTCCTTTTTACTTATTGCACAAACACAACCATAATGGGTAAAAACATACTCATATATCATATAGTGATGATGTCGTCGATGTTGAACTAGCCACTTTTAGCCTCAGATTCTTGGCATGATCATTATGTTGTTGTTGAAAGACAAAGGCCTCTTCACTGAGGGCACAAGCATCAGCTTCTCCTTCCTTCGAGTCGTCGCCCCAACTGCTTCAGACATGTTCATATCCTCGGACTTCATCCCATTATGCAAAGTCCAATCGAAATGGTAAAGAAGCATCGCTAGCTCAAGCTCAACGCTGGCCATGCCGAAAGTTATCCCTGGGCATATCCTCCTCCCAGCACCAAAGGGTATGTACTCGAAGCTATTTCCCCTGAAATCTATCGAAGTGTCCGAGAATCGTTCAGGCTTGAAAGTGTGAGGGTTTTTCCCAGTACTTTGGGTCTCTGTTGATTGTCAAGCGTTGACTATGACCTTTGTGTTCGCCGGAATTTCGTAGCCGTTGATGACGCACGCCTGAGCACCTTTCCTTGGGAGCAAAAGAGGGATCGGTGGGTGCATACGAAGGGTTTCTTTGATCACCGATTTTAGGTAGGCGAGCTCGTGAACGTCGGACTCGTCGACGTAGCCCTTTTGTCGAAGAGCTGCCTAACTTCTGCTTGTGCTTTCTTTAGTGTGTGTGGGTTGCGTAGCATCTCCGACAAGGCCCAGTCCATGGTCGTCGCCGTCGTGTCGCTTCCTCCGATGAACATGTCCTAAGTTTATATATCACAGACGAGATAAATCAGCTTTTTTACCCAGAAAAATGAAGTCTAAGTAATATATGTAATATGCACACTAACCAAGATGACGGACTTGACGTTGTCAGAGGTAAGAGGAAGCTCAAGCCCATCGTCTTGGAACTTCAAAAGAACGTCGACGAGGGGTTCTTCGGCGGTGGCGCCGGCGGACTTCTTCGCCTCCTCCTTGTAATCCTCACTTCTGTGTTCATCCAAAATCTCGTTGAAAATCCGATCAGATTCCTTGTGAAGCTTCAAAAGCCTGTTACGGCTGGGCATCTGAAGAAGCTTCACCGAAGGATAAAGATCGGCGATGTCGAAACCTCCGGCCAAGGAGACAACCTCCTTTATGACATTCACCAAGTGCTTGTGCTCCTCCTTGGTCTTACCCAGGGAAGTCCTCGAAGTAACATCGTACGCCGAGGCATAATCTTCTCCGTCAGATTCACCACCGAGCCCTCGTTGGAAGCCACCCACCGTATGAGATCGTTGAACACCTCCTCTCTTATGGACCTATACGACTGAACCCTCTTAGCGCTGAGCAGCTCAAGGGTGCAGATTCGCCGGAGCTGGCGCCAGTAGTCGCCGTAGGGAGAAAATCCTACGCTTGTGCAGTTGTAGGCTATGATCTCCGCCGCTAGGATGGGCGGCCGAGATGCGAAGTTTATGTCGTGGGTTCTCATGATTTCTTTGGCTACTTCTGGGAAGATATAACAATGGCGGAAAGTTCGCCGAGCTGCAGTTTCATTACGGGCCGTACTTTTTTGCCAGCTTGTAAAGGGCGAGGTGAGGCATTGAGCCTACGAGGTTGTGAACGTTTCCTAGGAAAGGTAGCTGTAGTGGGCCTGGTGGGATTTGCAGAGGTTTTGCGTGAGTTTTAATTAGCTTGAAGAAGACGAGGATGGTGACTGAAGAAAGGGCGAGGAGGGAGAGGAAATGAGCTCCATTTTTTTGTGTTTTTTGAAGCTTATGTTCAAAAGAGGGTTTTTTTTTTCTCTTGATGCTCTGTGCTATCGTTTTGGTGGTGTATTTATAGGTGTTTGGATTGGGCATTTAAGTATCGTGTGTACTAGTAGGCTTTGTGTTAGTTAGACTTTTGGGAATGTTATAATTTGTTCAGAGATATTTTTTGGTCTTTGCAGGCGTTTTTTTTATGTAGCCGGCCATCTAGGGAAAAAAATTATATTTCAAAATAAGAGCTAAAAGAGAATATACACGTTTCGAAGTCTGATTCGAATAAGAAAATCTTAAATTTACTGCAAATCGAATGAAAATACACAAGCAAGAAAAGATTATGGGTTTTTTACCCATACTTGATACCCGGTGGATACGATTGCATCGATGTGTTCATCATTTTAAATTTTTAGGAGAAGTCATATATATTTGAGACTGAGATTTTGAGTATGTTCTATA
>JAPQWV010004981.1:0-24072 GCA_027422505.1 Craterostigma plantagineum
TTTAAAATTCCGCCGTTCTAGGAACGTGGGTCCAGGGCCCCTCGGGGATTCTCACAGATTCATCCATAGAGCATATTATTTTTTTTTCAAGAAAATTCGACTATGAAGAGACTTGGCTTGATACAGCTTATCAAGATGAACCAGATTTCCTTCGCACTGGTTTTCTCTTCGACGCTTTATAATATGTCATCTGCTAATGTCAGATGAATATTGGCGATGACCATCCCATCTATCTTCTTCCATTTGGAATCACTTGCAATTGTTGTTGGCCTGCCCGTGATCGCCTCCAGACAATTTTCTTTCAGTAAAATTGCATAGTCCTCATTTTCCACAGTGAGTAGTTTCTCCCTTTGAATTTCTCAATTTCATTTTAGCTGCCATTTTCCCACATCGCTATCGTCGGAGAAATTCAACAGTTCAGACAAATAGCACTGACCAGATAATTTGCAGAAAAGATAGCTCCCACTTTCTAGACAAAATTACCCTTCTAAGTAAATTCCCAGATGAGATCTAGTGAGGTCACAATGGTCCCGCTTGACACCAGTCACCTAGACAGAACTTACTTACACAGTCTATTGCCACGTAGACAGAACTTACTTAAACAGTCTATTGCCACGACTTGGCAAAAAAAAACTCTTCCGTAACGATAAAATTTTCGATATCTTTTCTGATGTGGAAGATCAGATAAAGCTGCAACCACATAGCATAATCAGAATCAATCATGATTGGCTTTGATACCACTTGTTGTAAAATAGACAGTATAAAAATAAAAGAGACCAACGGGAATTACGTGGAAAAACCCCTTTATGATTGGGGTAAAAAACCCGGGCGAGGGGGAACTTACTAACGGGGTAAAAACAGGGGTTACAACCTCTCAATCTATAAAGGAGAAAAACATTCACTATCTCTCTTTATAATCAGAGCAAATACCAAACGGACCTCTATTTTTCTTTTCTTTCTTTCTCTCTTTTTCTTTGATTTGGCTTGTTTTTATTTTTCCTTTGGCCGTCGCTATTTTAAATGTACTAATAACATTATAATATTATTATTTATTTTATATGTACAACTTAGCATTCATGATGCTTCGCTGCACATGGTTTGAGCTCATTGATTCATGTGTCCCGCCAACAAACGAGTCCTGCCATCAGTTTCCTCACCACAATGTCCCAATACTTTGAAAAAATATTGGTGAGAAACTATGGGCCCAGGGGATTTATACGGAAACATACCAGAGCAGAGCTACTTGGATATCTACTGCAGTATATTGCTGGAGAAGCGCCTTATTCATGTCCTCCGTAACGCGGTGGCTCAATCGCTTGTATAGCTAAATCGATGTCCGCCGTCGATGGAACATGAGAACGAAATAGAGTACGGAAGTAGCCAACGGCCACATTTCAATATCATCGTTTTCGCACCACTCCAACATTCATTCTGAATTCTCCGAATCTGATTTGTTCGTTGTCTTGTGGAAGCATCTCGATGAAAGTACGAGCGAGTGGTTACGTTTAATTAGTTGTTGCTAAATTCATTTTCTCCCAAGTCTTGATTCACACAAGCCTCTTCTCCTAAAACCAAATGAAATTACGGTTAGAAAAAAATAATAAAATAAAAAATATACAAGCAATCGCCCAGTCCAAATCCAAGAACAAAATAAGCAGACCCACATCGACTAATTAGGCTAACAAGAAATTACATATAGCTCGAAGCCAAACAACAAGTACGAAATTTTGGAGGCTTGTTTGATCTTTTTTTTTATTTTCTCTAAAATATATTTACATAAGCAGTGTAGAACTGAAATGGGAAGTTCCGCAACACAGTAAAAAAACGTACTTTTACCTTGAATAGTAGTTTTTTACCATTTCCATTTTCCATTTATTGGGGAAGCATCAAATTCAATCTTTGATAAATTCTACTTTGATTGAAAACGCATCGGAAGTCAACCACATAACGTTGTAGTAATAATATGTATGGACGAACAATCGAAATCAAAGCTTCAATTGAGGTAATTGAAATTCAGATGTGAAGTTAAAAGTAGTAAGCAAAAATTCCGACCAACTAACTACCAAACACTCATGCCTCTAACATCTGCATGATTATTATTATGATTACAATAATCCAAGTTCCATAACCCATAATCCCAAGAAATCTGATCCTCATTTTCCTCAGTCACGGTTGCGTATCCTTCAACCATGGAATAACACAACACTCTAGTAATTGATCATCTATCTCAAAAGGAAGCCAACAATTTCTTCCCTAATAAGCTGATGATCAAACGTGGGCACTTTGCACTTTTCCACTCCACTTTGATCCATTTCGATCCCTTCTTTCGAGGGAATCATCATCATCTGTTGCTGCTGTAATAATTGGAACTGCTGCTTTTTAACAAGGCGAGCTCTCGCCTTTTCAGGGTTTTCTTTCTTGGATTTACTAATGTCTAATTTTGTTCTTGAAGTGTGTTCGCCAGTAATTCTTGATTTCGTTATCAGTTCTTCCAGGCAAGCTTTTCGCAATCGTTGACCATCTGTTTCCCCATTTGCTGTGAAGCTCTATGATTATTCTCTCTTCGTAAGGTGTTATCTGCCCCCTCTTTAGGTCTGGCCTTAAGTAGTTCACCCACCTTAATCTAAGCTTTTTCCATTTCTTTTTCAAACCTGTAATAATAACTCGTTAGATTTGTACCATGGAGAAGTATTATGTAATAAGGAAGACAGAAGATATAGTTACCTGCAATTCTAGCGACGTGATTCCATCTACCTTCGCCGTGCATTTTGACATAGTTAATGAGTAACTTGTCTTCTTCAGCTGTCCATGGCCCTTTTCTCCACTCACTAATATCGTTCATACTTTGCTCCATCGATAAAATAAATCCCAGAAAAAAGACGTAACTTAAAAATCTAATCTTTAATGGAAACCTTGCTCGGCTTATTATCTCCTGGCATAAATTTCTGGGGATTTGATGCATATTTATATCTGCATTCTAAATGTAGTCTAGCAAAATGGGTTGCCTAAAGGGTCAAAACTTTGAAGTCATTTTCATGTAAAAAATCGTTGGCCTCGTCAGGTTGCATAAAGACAGAAAGATCGTTGGTTGTTATTACTTAAATGCCCTTACTGGGCTTTAGCTTGTGCTAGTCAGAGGGTAATTTGGGAATAAAATAGCGAGATTTGCATTGCCTTGGCATTGGGCGACACTATCTTAGTATATAATCCTTTGCTAGGACAAAATGAGTTAGTTCATTTCATTGATGTTATAACTTTTCCGAAGAAAAGGACGAGGTATCATTAGCGATATGCCACGTATTGGCCTACATTAGTATTTAATTTGCCGCTACATTAATATTTTTAAGAAAATTAATAACTTATAAGTGAGTGGCTTATTCCATAAGCATTGAAAACCACTCCACGGCCAATGCGAGCTCAACAGATGTTAGATAGCTTACTTCTTTAGGAGATATATATATGCGAGTAATCAATATGTTATTGAATTAATTAACATTTCATAGATGCTAATAATAGAAATCGAGGGATTTAAATATATGTAATAATGATGATCATTAACGTCATTAGGAGACAGGTGTACGCTATAAGTGTGTTAGAGTCCCTTCGTTGCTTGAGAGGTCCAAATAGAATAGTTGACGTGTCCTCTTTCCAATAGGTGTAATCATTTGAAAAATTGAAGTTTGTATAAAAAGCAAATTTCGTTTTCGGGCCCTTATATTATTTCAGTTTTTAAGCAATGTCAAGAAAAATTATTTTATAGATCCAATTTATGCGATACCACTTCATTGTTCCGCAGTACCACTGTTCTGCAGTACCACATCATTGTTCTCCAGTACCACATTGTTTTGCAGTATCACTTCAGGTTCTGCAGTACCATTCATTGTTCTGGAATAACACAATCGATCATCCGATACCAGTTCATAGACACTTATTATAACACTTGCGTGGTCTAGGTCCTTATCTCTAAATTTTATAAAAATTATCTTTACACAATAATTTTTTCTTGACACGGTTTGAAACCTAGTTTAAAACTTTAAAAGAACCTGAAACGAATTAACCCTGTATATTATCTGTCTCATATATTGTTGATTTTCTAATTTATATTGATAACGGAGGTTTAGATGCTATATATCTCCCGCGGTTTCTAAAAACATATAGTTTAAGGAAAATGTACACCTATTAAGAAATGATTGAAAATACATGTTAACTCTTATTATATATTGTTGAAACTATTTATAGTTTTTTTTGCTAAGAAATTTTGCTTTTATTTAAAGGAAGGGTAAATTGAAATATTTAATAAATTTTTATAAGTAAAACGACCAGAATATTTAGTTATGATATGATGCGAATTGTGTGAATGTCCGTGATTGTTACGGATGTGCTTACAATTTTTTATTTTTTTTTTACTTCTAGAAGTGTTTCAAAGATATGTTCTTGGATTGGAAGCAATATTAGTGGTTGGTTTGTGGAAGAGATGTAATAAAGGAACTTTTTTCTCTAAGCATTTCTTTCGTCCTTCTAGACTGCCCAAACTCCCAAGGTGAGAACTTTACACCAAATCTCGTTACGTTATGTTTGTTTTACATTAATTCTACATGACCCTCCTATAGAGGAATAAGTAATCGCTGTTGTAAATAACAAAATATGTAAAAAAAAAATATATTATCTATACTATTATATAAATGGGGAGAGGGGATCAAACCGTCACTTTCTTCTATTTGGTGTGTAGATTTGAAGAATTAACCAATCACAAATTTTCTACAAATAATATTAATTGATAAAATAAAGAAACTAAACTCTATCGGCAAAACGTCAAGAACCCACGTTCTCCTCTTCTTTTTCACACACGTAGGGTGTGTCAAGCTACTCTAGTACTTATAAATATCGTTAGAGAAGAGACGATGATTAGACATGTGTCATATGGTATCAGAACGAGAGTTCTACTAGGTGTTCTGAGTATAATTCTCGCGACTATCCACTTACAAAAATGTCAAAATTGATCACATATCTACAATATTTACTCTTTTTTTTTCGAAAGAGATGGGAATTCAAAATTAAGGATACATAATTTAATTAATATATATTCTAGTTAATTTTTTTAAGAACTCTTTTGGTCAACTAAACTTGCATTAAACTGCACTTGACCCAATTAAGTAAACCATAACGCCTTGAATAAATAGTTAATGCATTCGGAATATGATATGAAAGTGGATTTCATCATCAATACAAAAGTTTATGCAATTCAGTTAAAGGCGCACAATCAAATATTAACACCTACAATCAAATATCTTAGAACTGCAAACTTATCTTTGACCACGAATTGAATATCTTTGACTGAAGTCATGGGGTGCATGTAATTATCAATGCAGGTAAAAAAGTAATTACCTAATTACTCTCGAAGGTTGGTTTAATGTCTAATTATTGTGTTAGTAGAACATTAGAAAGTTCAATTTTCATGAGATCAATAGAATCTGTGGTCAACGACGTATGGTAACTCAATTTTATTCAATTTTAGAGGGAATTGAACATTAGAAAGTTCAGGATTTATATTTATTCAGATTATTAGTGCGTGTTACAAATGTAACTCAAAAGACCTATTAATACTAAAATCATACACTAAAATACAATTTAAGCATTTATAAACTCATACAAAAATACAATATTTTTATACACCTCATCTTATCATAAATTCATGATAATATTCCAAAAAACATCACATTTTAATCATCATAATTTGTGATGAATCATTGTGATGATTCAAAAATTATTTTTTATGATTCACAATTTATTTCATAATACTCCCCCTCGGATGTTTTCAAGGAATATGCCTCGTTTAAAACCTTACTAGGAAAAACCAAGTGGGTAAAAAACTAGTGAAGGAAAAGAGTACATGATTCTCTTGATAGCTTTGTTGCCTCATTAAAAACCTTACTGGAAAAACCACGTGGGAAAACCACAGTAAGGGAAAAGAGAGTGCAACCCGTATTTTCTCCCCTGACGATGACATCATTTTAAATCTCTAAGTCTTCGAACTCCGATTAAATGTACCATTTTCTGAAAATTATAGGAGGAAGTGCTTTCGTAAATAAGTCCGCGAATTTTCGCTAGATCGCACCTGTTGTACATCAATATCTTCTCAAGTTCGTGTGTAAGAAAACTTTTGGTGACATATGTCTTGTTCTATCACTTTGATATCCCTCCTTAATTGGACATGCATGCCGCATTATCTTCATATAATATTGTCGGAAGTAACTTTTCGATAATAATTCATAAGTTTGTTGTATATGCTGAATAATCGATCGCAACCAGACGCATTCTCTGTTAGCTTCATGAACTGCTAGTATTTTCAGCGTGATTAGATGAAGTGGCAATTAAACTCTGTTTAACTAAGCGCCATGAAATAGCAGTTCCACCATATGTAAATAAATAACCCGTTTGCGATCGTGCATCATGCGGGTCGGATAAGAATCCAGCATCCGCATACCCATTAAATCAGCTTTCATCCCATTAGAGTAGAACAATCCATTCAGTTGTTCCTTAAAGGTATCGAAATATTCGTTTAACTCTGTTCGAATGTCTACGAGTCGTGAAGAACTGTATCTGGCCAATAAATTTACAGCAAATGCTATATCAGGTCGTGTATGACTCGTAAGATACATTAGAGCTCCAATAGCACTAAGATATGGTACTTCAACCAAGTAGTTCTTCATAATTTTCGCATGGTCTGAACGGATATTTACTCACGTCTAAAAATCTAACAATCATTGGAGTATCTAATGGATGAGATTCATCATGTAACAATCTTTTCAATATCTTTTTTGTAAGTCTCTTGATGTACAAATATCTCTTTTTTAAATATTCAATTTGCAGTCCGAGACAATATTTTGTTTTACCGAGATCTTTCATTTCAAACTCCTTTTTCAAAAAATTAACCGCTTTCGATAACTCTTCAGGAGTTCCGACTATTGATGTCATCGACATATAGTGTTATAATGACAAACTCGTTTTCACATCTCCTCATGAATATACAAGGCCAATTTGATAATTTTTTATAGTCCTCTTTCAATAATATTCACTTAGGCGATTATATCACATTCGCCCAGATTGCTTTAACCCATAAGTGATTTGTTTACCGTAATTGAGTAATCATTTCGTGCCCCTGAATTTTTAGGCAGACGAAATCCTTCTGGAAGCTTCATATAAATGTCACTGTCAAGTGAGCATATGGATAAGCAGTGACAACACCCATTAGCCGCATATCGAGTCTTCTCATGTACTGCCAGACAAATTATATACGAAAAGTTGTTGTGTCCACCACAGGAGAATAAGTCTCCTCATAATCAATGTCAAGTCTCTGCGAGAAACCTTGTGCGACAAGCCGTGCTTTATACCTCACAATTTCGCCATTTTCATTTTTCTTTTCTGACAAAATCCATTTATATCCAACCGACTTTACATTTTCTGGTATGCGGACTAGAGGTCCAAAAACTTTTCGTTTCTCAAGTGATTTTAATTCTGCCTCGATTGCATCTTTCCATTGGCCAATCTTTTCGCTGTCTGCATTCATTTACAGACCTTGGTTTCATGATCCTCATTCTCATTCATCTCATTCATTTCATATAGCACTACGTTAATGAGAATCGTCAATGTTGACTTATCTCGGTTCCATCTATTCTATTCTGGGCGTAATTGATTGAGATATCTTCATTATCATATTTTCAATTCTTCAGGTACATGAGTTTCATTCTTATCATCATTTAAGCCCATCGATTCTTCTCTGGTCGATAAATCCCCGGACCATTCTTACTATGCTCATTTTCTTTTTCGAGAATTTTATCTTTGAACCCCCGAGGGCTACACGTTTTAGCTGTGGTTTAGGCTCAATACTATGTTTGGTAGGAACATCAATTTTTACAGGAGCATTACACTGGTATATGTGACTAGTCACTCTCGTGGGTCAGTAAAGCTGTCTGGCAATTGTTCGCTAAGATTTGTAAATGAATTATCTTCTGAACTTCTAGTTCACATTCTTTTGTTCGAGGATCTTAATGATGATCCATTCCAATAATATCCCTTTCCAAATGTTGCTTTTCTCCCCCTAACGTTGGAAAATTTGTTCGTCGAAGTGACAGTCGGCAAATCTTGCCGTGAATAAATCTCCCGTTAAAGGTTCTAAATATTTTATTATCGATGGAGATTCAAATCCGACTATATTTCCAACCTTCTTTGAGGTCCCATCTTGTGCGTTGTGGTGGCGCAACTGGAACATATACCGCACATCAAAAATTCTTAGATGAGAATTATCTGGTTCCTGACCATAAATCATTTGCAACGGGAGATATCATAGTAACTTGTTGGCCTGATGCGAATAAGTTTGTTGCATGTAATATTGCTGTCTCCAACACGACGAGGGAAGATTCGTTTTTTCATTAATAATAGTCTTGCAATTAATTGCAAGCGTTTAATCAATGATTCTGCAAGACCGTTTTGCGTATGAACATGTGGCACAGGATGCTCAACATCAAATTCCGACAGACATACAATAATCATTAATGCCTTGTAGTAAAATCACCAGCATTATCTAGGGTATTTTCTTTATCGGATGATTTAAAAAATGTGCTCTTAAACGAATCAACTGAGCAAGTAATCTCGCAAATGCCACGTTCCTTGTAGATAATAAGCATACATGGGACCATCTACTTGAAGCGTCAATTAACACTATGAAATATTTAAATAGTCCACATGATGGATGTATCAGCCCACAAATATCACCATGTATACATTCCAAAATACAACAGATTCATTCTTTACTTTAATTGGTGATGGCCGATGATTACTTCCTTTAGAGCAAGCAGCGTATGCTAATTCATTAGATTGAATAATCCTCTGATTCTTTATCGAATATCCACGTGAGTTTTCAATTACCATTCGCATCATAGTTGAACCGGAAGATGGCCCACCGGTCATGCCAAATATTAAATATACTGTCATCAGTAACTTCTGGTTTACGATAGCATACGGTTCAATTGTTCTATAAGATATGTATAATATAAACCAGATTCAAATGAAGGTAATATTTCCACAACTCTTTTATCATTCAAATTATCTTTGTGATGTATAATGTTCGATACCTCATTTATCGATGTCTCAATGTGATATCCGTTATGTCGAAAAGCTTTAAGCTTAACAAATTTCTTTGTGATTTAGGAGAATATAAGGCACTTTCAATAACAATTTAGTTCCTCTGGGTAATAAGATACTAGTTCTTCCGGAGGCTTTAATTATATTTATGCTACCCATATAGTGATAACACTAGCTTATTTCATATCGAGATGATCAAAATATTTTTATTCTTCAGAATCGTATTGGTCGCTGCACAGTCTGCAAGACATAATTCTCCATTGCATATGCCCATCCATCAGATAAATATCATTTCATATAAACATATCATAATTATCAATTTTATTTAAGAAACAAAACGATATATTACAAGCGCACACATATAAGTTTGAACAACCTTACATAAACACACAATACTAAAATATATAACATAGAAAACATTATAACACATCATTCCCCATCTGCGACGAAATCTGCAGCCTCCAAATAGGTATTATTTTTATCAACACCAAAGGTAGAGGCAATGTCACCTTGGACAAAATTTGTTCCAATCTTTTTGCCCTTTTGAGATTTTTGATATAAATAATGCTTGTGCGTGCCACAATTTTCGACCAATGGCTCAAACCACCGCGCGCGATAGCATCGTTCATCGTTATCCTTTTGTTCAATGGCCTCTCTCATCTTCATTATCATAAGATTTCCTCTTCTGGGAAAGTTTTTCATGCCCACCACGGTTGTGATAACCACCATGGAAGTGCTGATAACTACCACCATAATATCCTCTGCCACGACCACGGCCTTGACCACGACTTTGACCACGTCCATGTCCACGACCACGATATCCACCACGACCACGATCATTGTTTTGACTGTTATCATTATTACCTTTGACTGCATTCGCTTTCAGGGAGCGCAGCCGCACCGGTTGGTCGGGATTCGTGTTTTTCATCAACAATTCATGTTTTGTTCAGCCAACAATAAGCAAGAGATTAGTTTCAGAGTACTTTGTAAATTGGCCTCTCTCTATATTGTTGCTGCAATACCATATTTGATGATGAAAAGTACTGAACGTTTTCTCAAGCATACTAGCATCAATGACCGTTTCCCCACACAATTTTAGTGTGCATGTAACTTTATGAACGACAGAGTTATATTCAGTCACGGATTTAAATTCATGTAGACGTAAATGCATCCATTCGTACCTTGTGCGTGGAAGAATAACCGTGGTCACGTGATCAAATCGATCTTCAGATTTTCCACAATTCAGCAGGGTCTTTTACATGTGTATACTCGTTTCTCAGATTTTCATGAATGTGTGGCGAAGAACTATCAAGCTCTTGCCTTGTTTTGAGTAAGTGTGGCTTTTGCAGTATCAGTCGTGGCACCTGTATCTGTTGATGTTTGTGTGGCAACAACAGTATCACCTGCATTTGTTGTTGTTGTGTGGCGACAATAGTGCCACCCATTGCTTTCAGATGAATATCTGCATCTAGTGCCCATGCTAAGTAATTCGATCCAGTAGTGTCAAGGGCAACAAACTCGAGGTTTTGCATATTTGTCATACTATTAATACAAAACAAGCATATTACTATAAAATACAGTGTAAATTACGTGTCAGGCCCAAAACATGTTTTAATTAGGTTTCAGGCCCTGTCAGAAATTCATAATTTTAAGGACCCGTTTTTATGAAATTTAGAGATAAGGACCTAAATTTATGCAAGTGTTATGCAGTGTACATGAACTGGTATCGGAGATATCCATGAAGTGGTACTGTAGATCCACGAAGTGGTACTGGTGAATAGTAAAGTGGTACAGCAGAACACTTAAGTGTCTCTGCAGAAATCGGGTCCTTAAACTATGAATTTTCTGATAGTGTCTTAAAAGCTAAATGAAACTTAACATGAGGCCTGAATTATAAGGCCCAAAATACAAACAATAAATAGACACAACAAATATTAAAATAGATTTATAACTACTCTTCTTTAATATCATCGTTAGTTTTTTCTTCAGTATCTTCTTTTTAAAAAAAATTCTTATGAAAAACATTCCCACATCAAAAGAAGTGCCCACGTAATAATAATACACAAATGTTCGCCAAGCATCTGATAGAGCAAATACATGATTCTATAAAATTTAAAATCATAATAAGTTAATAGATAAAATTATAGTAACGAAAAATATTCAAGAATAAAACAAATTATTTTTAAAATATTTTGTAAAACTCGTTAAAAATATTTTCACATGCTACGACAGAGAATCAAAATACGGTCTCATTACTTTAATAAAAAAAAATAAGTAGGAAGTCCGTATATCACTATTAAACCAACAATCGGTATAAATAAATTACGGTACCTCGAACTAGTTGAAAAACTTCGACAAACGTTGATCTCGACGGTGGAAGTTGATTGCTACGGCGGAGGTTTGAAGTTTGACGATGGAGCGTGATCGTGGTGATAACGTGTTACGAAATTTTTATTATGATTTATATTATATCAAGATTATTTTAATTTATATTATGATTATTTGATAATATTTAGAGAGAATTTAGAGGGAGATAATATAATTTCTATATTTTGGTGCGTTTACAAATGTAACTCAAAACACCTATTTATACTAAATCACACAATAAATTACAATGTAATCATCTATACAACTTATACAAATACAATCTTTTTATACACCTCATCTTATCATAAATTCATGAGTCATTAATATTCCAAAAACATCCACATTTAATGATCATAATTTGTGATGAATCACTGTGATGATTCACAATTTATTTTGATGATTCACAATTTATTTCATAATATTATTTGTATAATTAGGGCCGTGGGACACTACTAACATACGAAACCCTTGACTAGCGACATAATAAACGAACGATTTTTAGGTCAATTACAATTGAGTGTACGAATGAGATGGGTTCAATTGTAATCCTATCTTATATTATAGGAAAGTCTTGAAGCTGTAAGTTTAATTATTTATTACATCTGCGTAGTTTACCTAGCACCATTTTTTTATTGCATATTGTTAGTAACTGTGCTCTTATTTTAAAGTTTTATGTTAATAAAAAAGGGGATATTGTTGGATTATAACATCTAGCAACCTTGTTTTGATGAACACAAAATTTATTATTGTGTTACTAACATATTTAGTTAAGTGCATAGATGAGCTCGATTCAAAAACGGATATTAATATAAGCTTAGGGAGAAAACCGGACTGGTCAATGTCGGTCAACATCAGTCAACTGGCGGTCAACCCGTCTCGGTCTTGACTGGACTGTCGGTCTCTGTATTGACTGGACTGTCCGATCTCTGTATTACTGTACTGTCCGATCTCTGTATTACTGTACTGTCCGATTCGATCTTGACTGACTGTCCCGGTCTCAGACTGGATTGCACTGGTCAACTGTTAACTGCTGTACAAGCATATTAGTGCAGCAGCAGGTACACGAAGTTGAAGCTGATAGCATTGACCAAGTCAAGACAAAGGCTCCCAACGGCTATATTAATGAGTCTAACGGCTATATCAAAGTGGGGATGGAATAAATAAAGACCAAGAGCTTTTCAATGATCCTAGAGTCAACATGAACACATTCAAGAGAGAAGACCAGAGTAAAGAAGATAATGAAGAATTTCTTCCTCGTGTGGGTTACAAAAGATAGAGAGAGGGAGCTATAAGGTTCAAACCCACACACCTCACTCAATAAAAATGAGAGCAGCTTCACATAGTTTTTTAGTTGAGTGGAAAGTCTTAGCACATAGAAAGAACAGTGCCGTCTTATCTTAGGACCAAGCACTACCGCTGCGCCAAAAGCTATAGCTGGTGGTGAGGGTGCTACTCATATCTTTAAACCGCACAACAGTCAGCGTCACGGTTCAATTGCTCTCAGCAGGGACAATTATTGCTTCCCAACAATCTCCCCCTCCCCCCTCCCACACCACCAATAATTGCTCTCTTTGCACTAATGGGAATCGAATTCCTTGCATGCTCTGATACCAATTCTAGGACCAAAAGTTATAACTGATGGTGATGGTGCAATCTTAACTTTAACTGCACAAGCAGTCTCGCCACGGTTAGATTGATCTCAGCAGGGACAATTTATTTTATTGCTTCCCAACATATTATTTTCATGCGCCATTCTCGGATGTTATATCACTCGCGCTACTGTTTTATGTTGTAGGTATTTCGAGGGAGGAAAGAAATGGCAATGTCATAGAAATAAATTCGCATATTATTTAAATCGAGAGAGCCTTTTCCCTCACGAGCATTATTAATTTGATAGAGAGGAACAATAAATGATTTTAAATCAAAGGAGCGTCGTGTAGTAGTATAGTAATGCGGTCACTTCGTCACATACATTATTCATGAGAAGGAGCCTTTTTCTTTCCTATTACTTGCATTGGAAAATTTGCAGTCATTGT
Source organism: Craterostigma plantagineum (assembly GCA_027422505.1). NCBI lineage: Eukaryota > Viridiplantae > Streptophyta > Magnoliopsida > Lamiales > Linderniaceae > Craterostigma > Craterostigma plantagineum. The sequence continues at coordinate 13,545 of JAPQWV010004981.1, forward strand.
CTATACTAACTCTTATATGATTCTATAGAAAAGCTCAAAAATATTTTGTTACCATTATTAATCAATATAAACAAGCAAATTCATAGTAGCTGTCCAGCAGCAGCGGCAGCTCATTTACTTAGAGTATTCAATAAATTACCTAAAAAAATAAGACATTAACGCATACACAGACTATTAGCTACGCACTATTAAGAGCTTTCGCCCAAAACATGTCACCTCCATTACACATATATTCACCACTATCTTTCCTTAAACTCTCTCCCTTCCTTCCTACTATATATGATATTACCACACTCTCTTGTCTGAGAGAGAGAGAGAGAGAGAGAGAGAGAGATGGGCAGTTCTCAAACGAAAGACAAGAAAGAAGCCCTGCAATAAGTGAGAAAGCGGTGGAGAATCTGAAGAACAAGGTGAGGGTTTTGCAGGGAGAGATCAAAGAGATAATGGCAATGAGAGAGACTGAGAATGAGGTCTATGAGAGAGAGCTTATGGCGTTCGCATTCAAGCAAAGCGAGTGGAGAAGAGAGAGGAAGAAGTTGAAAGATCAGCTTAGGATGTTAAAGAAAGCTGTTTTCGAAGAAGAAGAAGACGCTGGTAAGAGAGAGGAAGCTTCTTGGACTACTGTTAGAGATGCTACAGTGGATAAATGGAAGAAGCTCTACTTTGCAATAAAGGTTGAGCTCGATGATCTCATAGAGAGGACTCGTCAAGGTTAGTGTTAATTTATTAGGTTTTATTCTTTTTTTTTTTTTAATTTGCTCATCGATATTTGGACAGTAACAGAAACCAAGAAAATGGAGGAAGAAGAAGTTATAATGATGCAGTTGAACAATGAACTGAAGCGCAAAGAAGAAAGAATCCTATTCTTGCAAGCAAAGTTAGCTTCCATGGAAGATCGACAGCTGAGGAGAGAAAGAGAGATGGATATATTAAGACAAAGCTTGAGGATTATGGGACATAGAAATAAAGCAGCAAACAGAAAAAAACATCACATACAAGGACATGCTAACAACTGGGAAATAGATTAACATTTGTTGCTATAACGTTTTTTTTTATGTTGTAGCTTTATGATAATCAGCTTTGCTTTGCTGATTGTAGGATAAGGTTGTAAGCATTTTTTTAAGCATGTGAGAGTTATTATATGATAAACAATACAATATTTTTGTGTTGGGACCAGCTTACGAAAATTTTCAAATATGTAGCTTTGCTAGGACTACAAGCTAGGTTAATGAATTCCAAGTAAATTTCAATTTTCCCTGCAATATCTAGTAGCCATGTAAATGTAAATCGACTGTTTTTATTATTAATTGGAAATATTATAGTAGATATATTCTATTTATAGAGAGAGGACAGAAATGGAATCAAGAAACTGAACCCACTACAGTAAGTGGAAGGCACGAACGATGCCCAACCACCACCACCACCCTTCTACCACCTCGCCGGCGACGCCGACCACCCATTACGTCATCGCCGCCGCCTCCCTCCTCTCCCTCTCCCTCCTCGCCTTGCGCTCACCTTAAGGGCCCCAAACTCCGACCCCTATGCGACCCATCCCACCCCTCACTCTTCCCTCCTCACCCACCTTCCGCCGCACCACCACCAACGGCACCCCGCCGCCGCCTTCCCTCGCCTACCTCCTCTCCGCGTCCTCAGACGACGGCTCATCGCGCATCCTCCGTCTATTGTACGCAGTCTATCACCCCAACAATCACTACCTCATCCACCTCGACGGTTCGGTCAAACAGGCGGATCGCGACGAGCTGGCGGTCAAGGTCCAATCCGAGAAGGTCTTCACGGCGGCGCGTAATGTGCACGTCCTGGGAAAGGGCGAGCTTGTTTTCCGCATTGGGCCTTCGGAGCTCTCGGCCACGCTTCGTGGGGCGGCGGTTTTTTGAGGCTTTCGGGCGATTGGGATTGGTTCTTGAGCTTGAGGGCCGATGATTACCCTCTCGTCACTCAAGATGGTGAACAATTTTTCTTTTGTTTCTCAATTCTGTGTTTACATTGGCCCAATTTGATTTTTCTGGGCTTGGATTTCTTCTGCGTTTCGAAATGATGCTGTTTTGTTTTTGGCGTGCCTCTTCATGTTAAACTCAGGCAGTGAAGAGCTAAGTTTTGATTGACACTGAATTGCTTTAGTTTAGGATGAAATGGCTTAAATCTGTTGCTCAATTAGCAAATTGATGCAGACAAGCTCAATGTGGTGACTGATTTTATCGGTCTTTTGTGGGATTGGACTTATCTTGTTATAAAAGTAGCTGCTGTTTTTTAGTGTGGATTTAATGCTTATCACTATAACACCAATCGAGTTCGAACCAACCACTAACTTTGGTTAATTTGATTCGTTTTCTTAGCTGAGTTTGTCTACGTCAAGGAAGTTTTCATGTTTTCATATGGACAAACACACAATTTATGTTTTCTATTTGTTTTTGGGTTTACATAATGGAAGCCAAGATTGATTCTTGATGATGAGATTAAGATGATTATCTCGGATAAAGATGATAACTTTATCGAGCAAGTTCTTGTGTGTCCGTATTTTTCTGTTAATTAGATGATAACCCTATCCAGCATGTCTTTTGGGTCAGCTTTTCTGCTTCCCAGAAATAATCATCTTATTAGCTTTTGTTGCTTTTTCTTGGACAAAGTTTTATTTTGTTCACTACTTGTCTTAATCAACATGAATTCCATCTGTAATGGTGAGAAAATACAATACTTGAAGACTACTACTGAGAAATAACATGGCAGCTTCTTTTCAAATTCATAACATTCTCGTATCTTGTTTTTCCTTTCCGCAGATCTTTTGCACGTTTTGTCATATATGCCAAGAGATCTCAACTTTGCGAATCATACAAGCTACATTGGCTGGAGAGAGTAAGCTTTCCCCTAATTCAAAACGGCATAAAACAATTCTCGAAAACAAGCTAATTTGTCTGAAATCCCTTCGCCTTTTCGATTTTCCTTTTTCTCAGGTCGAAGAAGCTAAAACCAATCGTAATCGACCCATCTCTCTACCTTACCGAAAACAGCGAATGTTCTTCGCCACTCAAAGGAGACAACTCCAGACGCTTACCGTTTATTCACAGGTTAAGTCCTTTGTCTTTCTTCTCGATGGATTTAGTACACATTTCGGTCTATAATTATAAATGCTCTGTATCTCTACCTCAATAGGCCCTTCTTCTCCTATACTGAGTCGAAAGTTCGTCGAATTCATCATCGCTGGCACAGATAACCTCCCAAGAACCCTACTAATGTACTTATCAAACACCCAGCCTCAGCCTCAGTTTACTTCCCTACAGTTCTCTGCAATTCCGAGAATTCAGCAAGACCACGATCAACCACAGCTTTCTATTCGCTTCCCTCGATTATCGAAACCAGCCTAGGTTTCTGAATTCAAGCGATTTCGAAGAAATGAACGAAAGTGGGGCAGCTTTTGCATCGCCTTTTGCCAGCGATGATCCAATTCTTGATTGCATAGATAGAGAGGTATTGCGTAGGGAAATCAATAAGCCCGTCGAAGGCGGTTGGTGTTTGGGCGATTCTGAGAAAAATAAGTGTGAAGTTTGGGGAGATGCTAACGTTTTAAGGCCGGCCCGGAGCAAAAAGGCTCGAAAGAGCGCTCGTTCGATTTCTGGCGAGCGAAATGGCTCAATCTCATCAGTGTCTGGATGAATTGGATATGTAAGAATTGGTTCAATGAATGTTGAATTAGAGAGTTGAAGGAACAAGAAAAGAAACATTCGATTCTTCTAACAAAAGAAGCATAGCCGGGCAGTTTTTCTATTTTTTTATTTTGTTTGTCTTTTTCTGTTTTTTAATTCTTCGGATTAGATTAAGCCATGCATGCATGCGTGCTTTCGGCTGATTGTAATGTAACGTTATTATTTTGAATGTATATTCGTCCAATTTAAAGCCGATTATCAGATTGTGTATTTTCTCCAAGATGGCGAAGAAAATCAAAACCTACGTAGGATCCTTCAAAGAAAAAAAGGAATCTTTTTTGTTTGGAAAGTGAAAGCAGAAGCAATAGCAATAACGTGGAGGGCAGATTTAGGTAATCAAAATAGCATATTCTTCTAAGTAAATCTTATCTATTACAGTGTCTATTATTTTGTGGTCGTCGAAGTATTATGGACTATAGAATGCCTCGTAGCTCAACAGTCTTTATGATCACACTGATCATCGTCGACACGGTGGTTCTTGCACCGTCACAGAACATTCCGACGACTTTGGAGGGCCCATTTCAGCCTCAAACTCGCCGCTTCGACCCATTGCTACGCCGTGGAAGCGATGATCTGCCCATGGATGATTCAAGAATAAGAAGAAATGTGTCCTCGAATTTCCCAGAACAGATCGCCCTTGCATTGTCTGCTCCAAACTCAATGTGGGTTTCTTGGGTAACTGGTAAAAAAAAACTACTTCTGTAATGATCAATCGCATATACAGATAGAACCTAATGTTTTTCTTCCTTCTTAGGCCCTGTTTTGCTTGTAGGAATGGGTTATTGATTTCTGCTTTTGTCCGTGTTAGGGGACGCTCAGATTGGGTTAAATGTTACGCCTATCGACCCATCGAATGTTTCCAGTGAGGTTTGGTATGGTAAATAAAGTGGAAATTACACTGAGAAGAGAAATGGAGTTTCTTTGATTTACAGTCAGTTGTATCCCTTCGAAGGGCTATTGAACTACACTTCTGGGATCATCCACCATGTCAGAATCGATGGTGAGTTTTTTTCTGACATCGTTATATGTGATGTAAGAGATATAAGCAGCTTCTATCTCTCGCAGGCCTCGAACCAGAAACTACGTACTATACAAGTGTGGAGATAGTTCATTACCAGCGATGAGCGAAGAACTCGTGTTCAAAACCTTGCCATTCCCAGGCTATGGAAAGTACCCTCCACGCATAGGAGTGATGGGAGACTTGGGCCTAACGAGCAATTCAACTACAACCTTCGATCATCTCATGGCCAACGATCCTTCTATGCTTTTGATGGTGGGAGATTTGAGCTATGCGAATCAGTACTTAACCACGGGCGGGAAGGCGTGCCTTGCTACTCTTGTTCTTTCCCTGATTCTCCCATTCGAGAGACTTATCAGCCTCGATGGATGCCTGGGGAAGGTTAAAATACTGGAGCTTTAGTTAAGCTGTAATAGATAGATGGATCTGAGAAAGAACTGATGAGGTGGGACTTTTTGCCAGGTTTATGCAGCCCATTACGTCGAGAATTCCCATGATGGTGATCGAGGGAAACCACGAAATCGAGCCTCAGGCGAAGAACGAATCGTTCGTTTCTTACAAGGCGAGGTTTTCTGTCCCTTCGAATGAGTCGGGTTCTTACGCAGCTTCTACTATTCGTTCGACGCTGGGAGCATTCACTTCATCATGCTGGGAGCATACGTAGATTACAGCGAAAAGGGTAACGAATTTATCTTCTTACAAATGAAAAATTCATCTGATTAAATTCCTTTTCTTAGGTGCGCAATATGCTTGGCTTGAGAAAGATCTCGAGAAAGTAAGCAGGGAAAAGACTCATGGCTCATCGCTGCATGGCATCCTCCATGGTACAACAGCTACTCTTCGCACTACCAAGAATTCGAATGCATGAGGCAAGAGATGGAAGCGCTTTTGTATCGATATGGGGTCGATATAGTCTTTTCGGGCCATGTAAGAAGTCGTAAACTCATCTAACAATCCCAGAAAAAACAGAGCATATGGAAAAAACAGAGCATTGTGAATGGCAGGTTCACGCGTACGAAAGGATGAACAGAGTCTATAACTACAGCTTAGACAATTGCGGGCCTGTGTACATTACGATTGGAGACGGTGGAAACATCGAAAAAGTCGACGTCGAGTACGCCGACGAAAAATGCCCGTCCCCTAATGACAACATCCCAGAATTCGGAAGCTCATGTCGTGTAAATTTCACGTCGGGGCCCGCGAAAGGAAAATTCTGCTGGGATTTCCAGCCTGAGTGGAGTGCGTATAGAGAGAGGAGCTTTGGACATGGGATTCTTGAGGTAATAATAATAATAATAATAATAATAAATAATAATAATAATATAATAATACTACGTCGAAACTGAGGCTCTGTTTTCTATGGAATGTTCGAAACTTGCAGGTTCTGAATTCGATGTATGCGCTGTGGAGATGGCATAGGAATCAGGGCATGTATGAAGGGAGGAAGATGATGGAGATGAGATTTACATTGTAAGGCAACCTCAGTTGTGTTCTTCAGTAGGAACAGAGGTTGGCGGCCATGGCAATTTTCGAGGACATTCAATGTAGCAGTGAGCAGAATGCTATGCTTTGCGTGCTATTTGATGCTCTGTTTCACTAATCTATATACTATAAAAGTTGGATAGGACCCTATTGTGATGACACGTGCCAACAAAATACCCCTACCCATGTTCCACAACAATAGAAAAATTGTATTACTCAGTGTTCATATTATGAAGAGACTGTTCGTTTTACAATGTTCGACGTTTGATTCATTGATACGTCGTATACAACGCATATACCACAAAAGTTAATGAGAAGTTACAAATACATTACTGCAAGAATTTCACCTCCCACCCAATCAGAGTCCTCCACGTCAGTCAGGTTGATTTTTTTATGTCTATGTTCATTGTACTTCATTGTATGAAGTTGAAAGTTCTTTTTTTTTGCTGACATGGCGACTAAGGAGGCACTCTATTCCATTTTTCTGAAGATGAACAGTCGTATATGTTCCGTAGAGTTATTTGATTCAGCTAACAGAAGAGAATAGACTTGCAAATTAATCTAAGTCGAGACTCTTCGCATTTTCTTTTCTTTCTTTTGAGAGAGACACACCCCGATGCACGCACTCAAAGCACAGAGAAATTTCAAATGCCGATGATTACGAATAGAAAAGCACCAATAGATACATCCAGATAAGGCAGCTTTGCTAGGGCCAAGGACATCGAAAATCAAGCTTTGGCTAGGGCCAAGGACATCGAAATCCATGTAGAAACGAGCAGTTCAAATGCCGATGATTACGAATTGTACGGTTTAGAAGATGATGAGAATGACGTTTCTTGGCGTGGAGGTGGATTTGGTGGTAGAGTGTTGAAGATGGAAAGGGTTACGATAAAGACCCTGAGCTTGCTGAAATTATCGGTTCTTATCTCGATAATCTGAGAAAGCTAGGTCTACGGTAAGTAGAGCTCTTACTCCTTTTGTATGCATAGGTTATCCGGGAGCTTAGTGGTTTAATTCTTACACGAGGTCCCAAGCTGTGTAATTTTGTTTAATGGAGGGGATATAAAGTTGTTTACAAAAAGTACCAGTGCTATCTTTTGTCTCTTAACTATTTTATTCGATAGATCTATTAGAATTCAAGTGTTCTCCGCAACGGCTTTTTTTCTACAGATACGCTAGCCTTTACTTCTGTATGTGCATCGACCAGGATGATAATGAATTGGAGATCTCGAAATTATTCACCACTTTGTGAGTTACTTGACCGCTACTTTGGAAGTGTGAGGCCTGAGATTGAATTGTTAATTGTTATGTTTGTATTACCTTAGGTTGTTGCTGACTTTATCTCTTATACAATTACTAAATTTATTCGTACATTTTCAGGTATGTGAGCTCGATTTGATATTCAATTTCCACAAGGTGAGAATAGATTCAGGGCCTGTATTCTATCTCTCTTAAACCGATTATGTTGATGCAGATTGTCTTTTCATGAATAGAATATGTGATTACCTTGAAAAGATATATACTTGAAAATAGTCCCTATTCAATTTTTTGGGCTGCAATAAACCAAACTTAGATAGTTTAGTAGGAAAAGGATGTTTGTTAACCAGAGCTGAGTCATTGATTTCTTCAATTATTGTGTATTTTTTCTAAAACTCCATGTCCTCCAACATTACTGCAGCATATTATATCTTGGATGAAATTCTGATTGCTGGAGAACTTCAAGAAGCTAGTGATGTTGGTCTTTGTTTTATTATGTAAGTCAATGAAAGTTGGGCCCTCCATACCTTTTATGTATTTGTGAGAGGACCATTTGGGTAACTTAGTCGGTAAATGAGTTTCATCAAGCACTGATCATAAACTCCTGACTGGATAGTCATGTTCGCTTTCTCCAGCCAATTTTTCGTATGATCTCAAAAGAAATCAAGTAGTTGAAACATGTAATTTCGGAGTTACTGACTGAATAAAAGTAATTTAGCTTTTTTTTTATGAGTCCATGAGATGAAAATAGTGAGGAAAGTTAGTATTCTTAGTTATTTTGAAATTTCAAGATTAACTATTGTCTACCATTTTGCAGAGACTCTTGATATTCTTGAGAGTTTGGTCCTTGAATTGTTTAGTGAGGTCAAGAGGCACTGTGGTCAAGCGTGACACAGAGGTAGGAGCTCCAATCTGGAAAGCAGCAAACTTTACCGGTTAGAGGCAGTTAGGACATTCAGTCCTTGATTTGTCTTGGACATTACCCTCACTAAGGAAGATTGTTTGAAGAAAGCTGAAGATTACCTGACACATCTTCTTGGACATGGTAAGAGGCTAGAGATATTTTGGCTCATGAAGCATATTAATGTACGTTGGATTTAGTTTCTCTTTCTAAACTGTGGGCTTTTCAAGGATGTAGAACTTAACATGTTAAGATGGTAGCGATGTCCATGATTTTCATTTTTTTTTCTGTATGGCTGAAGCTCCAGATTCTAACATTAGGAATAACATTACATAATATTCAGAGGGCAAAGGAAGTCTACTTATTGAAAGGTAGGACTGGGTTACATCCATTTCTACCGGTGTCGGTGATGAAGGATTGTACCGTTCCTCTGTAGCTTATGTATTTGTGATGTCTCTACACCTTCTTTACTTCTTGGCATTTCCTTTTCTTTTTCAGAGAGACACACCCCGATGCACGCACTCAAAGCACAGAGAAAGGACATTTCAAATGCCGATATTACGAATAGAAAAGCACCAATAGATTACAACAACATAAGGAAGCTTTGGCTAGGGCAAAGGACATCAAAATCCAGGTAGAAGGAGCAGTTCAAATGCTGATATACGAATTGTACGGTGAAGAAGATGATGAGAATGACATTTCTTGGCGTGGAGGTGGATTTGGGGTAGAGGTGTTGAAGATGAAAAGGATTGCGATAAAGACCCTGAGCTTGCTGAAATTGTCGGTTCTTATCTCGATAATCCAGAGAAGCTAGGTCTAAGGTAAGTAGAGCTCTTACTCCTTATTTGATGTTTGATTGTTTGAAAAGAAAGGCGGCATTATGAAATGGGTTTTTTTGTAGATATATGGTTTTGATGTGTAGCAGTGATAAATGGAGTTTCGAATCATGAGGGGATATCGGGATCATAGGTAGGCTCGATCAAGATCTGGCCTTGGGAAGCTTGGAGAAGTCCCTTTCTTTAGCCTATATGAGCAGAGGCCCGTGGCTGCGTTAATGGTAGAGAGGGTAATGATATAGGATCACGTACTGGGTTAGCATATATGGGATCGTAACCTTTTCTGTTCCTTCTTCGAATTGCAGACTTCGAAGAAGTTGTTTGCTACATTATTTCTATTGTTTTTCGAGAGTCGGAAATCTTTTGGTTAGACATGACATCCGGATCTAGTTTCTGAAGGGAAATAACGAATTTATATTGTGTGGTATCTGATAATATCTGCATGACTATAGATTTATAACTCTAAGTTGCAACCTATCTAATATATGTATATGGTCTTACTACTATATATTATGATATATATAACATAGCAGTACTAAATACTATATGTAATACAACATGCACTCAGTTATACAGTCTTAAAAAGTTGATTGATGGTAATAATAGTTATAATAGTAATTCAATTAAACAGTCTTACAATGTTAATGGTAATAACAGTACTACAGTAATCAGTCATCTAATTACACAATGGCGGTCTTACAAAAGTGTGGGAATTAAAGTTCTCATTCCAATGACCATTCTTTCTCCATTGAGGCACAACATGGACATTCAAATTGAAATGTCGACAATTCTCGCTGAAAGTTTGCTACGTAAAAGTTAGGGACGGTGCCTAAGAGGACGTGGTGGTGTACCTTCAGAAATCAGTTTTAAGAATATTGACAAGATTTCGTTTCATTCTTCTTCATATAATGTGACCGATGATTTCTTCATACAAAAGACCCAGTAAGGTACTCTGTTTTATTAATACAATTAACTTATTACAGACGGTAGAATTTGTTTTTAGTCAAGTTTTGCAATTAAATAAGGGAAATTATATATGTATTCGGTTTCAGAGAAGGCCTCGCCGTGTTCGCCATAGGCAGCATGGTGTTCAAGTGATCTGAGCAGGGAATCAATCATGTAGGAGATCGTCAGAGGAGCCGTCGACTACGTTCTACCCATATAACTTCAACATATCGGCCTCTTCAAATGCAACAAGTAGAGAAAATATGAACAGATGCAACATGAGTAAGGATCTGTTGAAAGCGAATATTCGCTAAATAAACCGACGATTGTTGATGCAAACGGTGATTTGCGGTTGATTTTCACAATTTAC
>JAPQWV010004982.1:0-24059 GCA_027422505.1 Craterostigma plantagineum
AATGTTACACACTCTTAAAAGCTCATGTTTTGAGGTGAAGTGGGTCATTCAACAGTGAAAATGGGTACAAATCTTCATGACCAACCATTTAAGAAAAAAGGCGAGATGATAAAGAAATCAGCCTAAAAGTGGGAGTGCATATTGCAAATATAATATATAAATTAGAAAATGATGCATTCCCTTACATTTGTTTAAGGAATGTAGGGTGGGAAAGAAAATGATTTTCATAAGTTTTTTTGTTTTCATTTTCCTCACCATTTGGTGAGAATAATCGTTTTCCTTAATTGAGTCAAAATTGACTATATTTTCTTTTATTTTCTTTTCCTTATTTATCTCTTTGATCAACCAAACACGAAAACGAGTTTTTCTTTTCTCCTTCATTTTCTTTTCCCTACTAATTTTCACAAACCCAACACACCTCACCCTTAAAGCTCAAATCTTTTAGGTGAAAAACTCATTCAACAGTAGAATCTTACTTGAGCATTTCGATCCACTTATCGGCCACAGCCATGTGCAGACGATAGTCGAACCCGACGCCTCCATCTTCGACGGGAATACAAAACGTCGGCATGCCACTAACCTGAACGAGCCCATCAACCAATATATCATCTCGTAAAAAATACACAAAAAAAAAAGACAATCGAAAGAATAATATCGTTTTGTCGCACATATAACACATACATCTTCTCCGACAGTTATAGCATCGGGGAAAAGCCCGTGGATCATATCGTTCACCGTCATCAGATACACCACGGCGTCGATATCAGTCGCCAGGCTGAAGTACTCGTTGTAGTTCCCAGTGAACGCAACCTATATACGCAAGAAACCAATACATAACGGGTCGTGTTTTTACCTTTTTGCCCCCCAAAAAATCGAGTTTTACCTGCAAACCATGGTGGGTATACATCATAGACGTTACGCCGTCGAATCTGAATCCGTCGAACTTGTACTCGTCCAGCCACCACCTTGCGTTGGAGAGGAGAAACCTCAACACCTAAAGGTCGAACGGAAAGTATTTTTTGATATACGTTGGTCGAAACTATGCATGGAACGTAAGAATATGGTTCTTGGCGAACGTACTTCCCAGTGACCATAGTTAAAAAGGCGGGAATCCCACATCCAATGGTATCCGCGGGTCCCAGAGTGGAAGTAGCAAGCATCCGTGCCGTCGAACATGTTAAGCCCATCTAACGTGTTGTTCGATGCATGGCTGAAAATTGAGGAAGTAAATAAGCTGATAAATAACCGAGTACATGAGAAGATCATATTCTAAGGATCAAGAGGTGGGCAGTTATTACATCCTAAGAATTACCTGTGAACTATATCCATGAGGACAACCAAGCCTAGCTCATGGGCTCTATCGATCAGAGATTTGAGGTCGTCTGGCGTGCCAAAGCGACTGCTCGGGGCGAAGAAATTTGTCACATGATATCTGAGACAAGCCAAGAAAAAAAATATGTAAAAAATTCTTTTTTCAGAAAGCCAACGGCGAAAAACTATAGGGAATGAAATCAAATCGAATTACCCAAAGCTGGCGTAATAAGAATGCTCTTGAATAGCCATAATCTGAACAGCGTTGTAGCCAAGCTTCTTTATGCGAGGGAGAACGTCGTCTCTGAAACTGGCGTATGTATTGATGATAGGCTCCTGAAAATTGACCCATTAAAGATACCGAAGGCACAAAGAGCATAGATATTCGAATTATTATATGTTAGACTTAGAGAAGAGAAGCGTACCGTACTGCTCATCCCAACGTGGGACTCATATATCCTTAACGATTTCGGTTTCTGTGGACGAGGGTGTTTGAAGACGTATTTCTCCTGAAATATAGTTATAGAGCATCGAAGAGTGAGAAATCATCAAAGAGTGAGAAATAAGGGATGTTGAATAATATACGAGGGCAAAACAAAGAGAGTACATAGATAGGGTAATACCTCTTCGGGTGGATCGTAGTAGATTCCATTGTATGGTATTTCTCCAGGAGCTTGAACTGAAAACTTTATCCAAGCTGGGATAGAATCTTTTACGCCAGATGGGGTATCCATACGAATCTACAATATATATATATATATATATATATATATATATGTATGTATGTATAGTGAAATTAGCAAGCCCAGAGAATTATTAATAGCAGAGTAGCATAGCTGAGAAAAAGAAGTTACCTTTACTCTGGAACCATGGGGAATAGCAGGAGAACCGTCTGCATTGTTTGGTAAAAAGATCTCCCAAACGCCAAATTCGTTCTGTATTTATGTAAAAGAATAACATAGTGGAAATCTACGGTGGAATGGCGAAAATGGTGAATGAGAATAAGCAGTTGCCTAACTCCATGTAAATGAACCAAAGCCTAACTGTATCTTATGATGAGAAGTCTTTATCAAATCTTACACGAGTCATGACATCAGCATTAGGATTCCAGTTGTTGAAGTCTCCAATAAGTGCTGCAGACTGCAAACGCGAAGTTTAGACGTGTGGTGAGTGAGATACGTATTTTGTTAAATCGACCAAATAAGAGGACGGTAAAGATCTAATGATAGCATTCACATTCTATATGAATGATTGAGAGCAGATACAACTCAGACAAAGAGCTTCTGATGAAAGTTCAAATATGAAGAAAGAAATTAAAGAGTATCACTAACCTTGGCTCCCGGGGCCCATTCCCTGTAAGTGATGCCTGTTTCACTGCAAAGCAAAATACGAGGGAAATTAAACTTTCAAGTTTCAAGCCAAAGTTGTATGATACGAGCTTGGGTTAAAAAAAAAACTATAGAATCACTGATAATGTGAATAACATTGATCTGAAGAGGAAAAGAACTAGTGAAAATCATAGGCCGACCTGCGAGTGAAACCGAATTTCTCGTAACCACGAGAGAACGCGTCAAGTCCACCCTCATACTCGTCAATAGCTTCACGCAACTTTTGGTATTGGCCATAACTGTAGATACAATATTTACATAAGGACAAAGGTTACGCAGTTACACTTTCAGACACTAAGTTTTCAATGATGTTTAGATAAGAAACACCGCATAGCCCATGTACCGATAGTCGAGATGTTGGCGAAAATTGTTCAGCATTGGGTCGATCTCGTAAATCCTTTGCCCAATTCCAGGTGGTGGTATTGCTCTCTCTCTGACCCTTAAAGACTCATCAGTTATCGACTCAACAGAGGTTGCTTCAGTTTCAGCTCCAACATCTTCATTTGTAATAATATCTTCGCCAAGAACAGTTTCCATTCCCGATTCTATTTCTGCCTCTGAATCAACTAACACCTGGGGAACAAGCCACACCATACAAAATCAATAAAAATGGAAGAAAACCCATAAATTTCACATAGGGAATAATCATCGTTGACTTGCCTCGGGCTCGTCTGAAACAATGTCAGGGACTTCGAACTCCTTGGTTTGGGATGATGAGCTCTCGGGCTCAGCTCCAGGAATAAGGATCTTCTCCGATACAGTTTCAGTAGATGATTTGGATGCAGAATCATATGACTTCGCACAGATTATTTTTCCTACAACAGAAATGAAAAATAAGAAAGACAAACAGAATCAGTGCAAGTAGTAGAAGTAAAACGGAAACAATCTGAGTTCAGAATCTAGATCACAGCTAAGTACCCACCCTGGAAAATATCTGATTTACTTTCACTGAACAAGTTAATTCATTCATTTACCCACCTCAATGGGTCATAGTAAATTTTTAAGTCTATCAAGAAAAGCTAGAACAAAGCAAGTATCTTTGGATAGTAAATCGCCATTCAAAAAAATTGAAATCCCATCAGAAAAAATAACTCATCAAACAAAAGGTGAAAACAAAAAGAACGGAAATTTTCAGTACACCTTCATTCTCAGAATCCCAATAGATCCATAACCATGATGAATAGCCACTAGCCCTAATGACCAACTAACTCGAAGCTTACTATAAATCTTCAAAAGGAACGCCCTTTTACACCCACATAACACAACACAACACAACACAACAAAATCCACCCATAGAGAAAGAGAGATCAAAGCTACAAAGTGAGAGACTTACGTGAGCAAGAATTGGTTCTAAATAAAAAGGAAAGCCCCCCATTTCCCCTATCGCTGCTCTTGTTGTACCCACCGCTTCCCAGGTTGTAAATCTTCGATGGAGCAGTAGGCAACCTCACGCCAGACAACGTATACACCATCTTTCAGCTTCTCAAACTTTTTGATGGGTAGAATAAAAATCTCTCCTTTCGCTCAAAATAGATCCGTGCACGGAGTCCAATGCACCAAGAAATCCGTGAAATAAATGAGCCCAGCTGATATTACAAATTAAAATTTCGAAAAGGAAGACTCTATTTGACTAAGCTTAACAACGTCTTATATAACAAAGCAGCCAAGCAGTAAAAGCTACGTGTGAGTGATTGCTTGCTTATTGCATGCTTGTAACGATGGGGCCCACGCTAACCTCTGCCTGCTAATATGCACCGCCAAATTGAGCGAGGAAAACCAAATATCTCTCTTTTTCATTTTCGAAATACCAAATATCTCTCTGATTTGCTTTTTTGGTCACACTCACATGGGGCTGAGCTGATGATGGACTATTGAAATTATTTTTCTATTTTAATATGAGGTTGCATATAATGAAATATCTTTTTCACGAATTTACATAGAAAGGCTATCGTCTCGTGTGTGGTTCTTGATATTCTGGTACCTTTTTGTACTTTCCTTGCCATTTTTCTCGATTTTCTATGTATTGTACGAATGTATGGGCCTTCATTTTGCGTAGGAAGCCCAATTACTGTAGTTGGGCCGTAAATGGGCCCACGTAAGAGGCACGCGCTTGCTTTGAGTATTCAGTACTGCTGCTCTGGAGAAATTCATCTCGACGGTCAGCTAGTGCACCTCTAGCTTGAAATTCACTCGTTTTTAACGAAAGAGAAAGGCAAGTAATTCAGATCTTGGTCCATTAACAAGGAGGAGGATTCTCGTTACCTTCGATTCTATCCTCTAGCTTGGTTTCTAGCGAATTCCAGTGACAATCAGTTGGCGAGGTATCGGTTGTTATTGTTATTGTTTTTGTTCTTCTGTTTTTGTTTTGGTGTATGAGTTTTGCGTAATTAAGTTTTATGAGAGCTCTATTGATCGATGTTCTGTATCTATGTGCTTCTGCACGCGTTGTTTAGAATTATGATGCTGTGATCTATTTCCGGCGGCTGCTTGGTTGACGCATAAGATCTGTGTTGTTTTCTGTTTGGTTGTATTTGTGTCTATTTGGATTCGATCTTTCTAGGCGCTGAGTTGAAGCTGTTTGGTGTGATTATAGTGATATTTGAGAACATTGGAGTTTTGCAATGGCTGCGTCTGAGGAGAACAATGCCTTGTTTCCTATATTCGTACTGACGATGATTGCGCTGCCTCTGGTGCCATACACTTTTGTCAATTTGTACATCACGTTTCGAAAGAAGACTGGAAAGGCTAATTGTCGATGTTCAGCTTGCTTTCGCTCGGGAAAGTATAATAAATCTATATTCAGACGTGTAAGGATCCGATTCTTTGTCTTCGTTCGATGGAAACATTCTGCTAACAGTTTTTTGTTTGATTATGGTAGATCTTTTATTTTCAAATAATTAACCGGGATAATTTTTTTGGGAATTTCAGATTTCAAACTTTTCGACTTATAGCAATCTTACGGTGGTATTGCTCTGGGTAGTAGTCATCCTCTTGTCGTTATACATCAAGCATCTCAACACTGAGGTATGTTTTTGTTTGTGATCTATATATGCGGTGGTATTTGTTGATGTTTAAATGTGGTGTCTGCTTGTTAGTTAGAATGTTTTCTTATATTCATGCAGTTTGAAGGTATTCTTATATTCATACAGTTTTAATGCAATTTAACTTTCCATTTAATAAGAAGAGTTCCGATGATGTGTTCAAACATGGCTTGTGAGGATTTGTGAAAATAGGTGTATCAAAAGCCAGTTCAAGGGCCAAGCCGTTTATTGTTTTTCAAGCTTTGGTTTTTAAAATTTTATTGAACTCGATAAATTTTCTCAGGTCAAGATTTTTGAGCCATTTAGCATATTAGGATTAGAACCTGATGCGTCAGAGGCGGAAATAAAAAAAGCGTATAGGAAGCTTTCCATTTTGTACCATCCGGATAAAAATCCAGATCCAGGTTTCTGCATTAAATATCATCATTTAGCTGAACTTTAGATTGTTTTCAGGTGCTTAACGTTGTAAACTATTCCGTGCAGAGGCTCATGTGTATTTCGTAGACTATATATCCAAAGCCTTTCAAGCTTTAACAGATCCTGTATCCCGTGAGAACTATCAAAAATATGGTCATCCTGATGGCCGTCAGGTAGTTTTCATCTTAAAACTATTGTAAACAATTTTATATTGCTACTTCATTGGGATTAAGAAAGTGGACATATAAATAGTTCTTTTTTTCTTGTAGGGCATGCAAATGGGGATTGCTTTGCCACAGTTTCTTTTGAACATTGATGGAACATCTGGAGGGATTATGCTAATTGGAATTGTGGGAGTTTGTATTATTTTTCCACTGACCATAGCTGTTATATACTTGTCAAGGTCATCAAAATACACTGGGAATTATGTCATGCACCATACCATGTATGCTTACTATCACTTTATGAAGCCATCATTAGCTCCAAGGTAACATTTTCATTGTATGATTTTTTTTATAAATCCTGCTCAATATCTTCTTGATTTGATTCATCGTGAAACATTGTGGAGCTAAATTTCAATAGTTGCTGCTTAACCGTACTTGAAATTTTTTTTGCTGGGAAAAATGATTATAATGATGTTTGATTTTTTTTTTGGCACATGTCACTGATGTTTCTTTATCGTACAGCAAGGTCATGGAAGTATTCATCAAGGCTGCTGAGTACATGGAAATTCCTGTCCGTAGAACTGATGAAGAATCTCTTCAGAAACTGTTTTTGCTGGTCAGGAGTGAGTTGAATCTGGACCTTAGAAATATCAAACAAGAACAAGCTAAGTTTTGGAAGCAACATCCTGCTTTGGTTAAGGTGATGTATTATCTGCTGATGGGTTAAAAGTTCATAGACTTCTTTTCTCCTTCTGATATGAGCTTTTGTAATGCAGTCAGAATTGTTGCTGCAAGCCCATCTAACTCGTGAAACTGCATCACTGTCTCCATCTCTCCAACGTGATTTTAAGAAAATGCTTGCCCTTGCACCTCGTCTTCTTGAAGAACTAATGAAGGTAGTGTTAATGACACACTACTCCTTTTATGCAACAGTTGGTCCGTACTTATGAGCTCTCTCTCCCTCTCTCTGTTGTGGCAGTATGGGTGAATGGTTATTAATACTTTTTATCTTATTAGCTGAATCTGATAGTAATATATTTTTGTGTGTTGTCTCTTAGAACTCATTCGAGATTGTTTTTATTGGTTTAGATTATATGATCAACTATCAAAATTTTCCTTCAAACAGATGGCTATCATACCACGCACCCAACAGGGGCATGGTTGGCTGAGACCGGCAATTGGAGTGGTGGAGCTATCCCAGAGCATAATTCAGGTTAAATTTCTGAAATTGCAAAGTATATCCACGAACGACTAACTGCGTGTTAAGTTCAGAGAATAAATGGCAACATCTTTAGGTCCTGGTCATTAGCACATATTAGCTAAGGCTTTTTTTATAACACTAAGCTTCAGCCTAACTTCAAAACAACGTATACTTCGTGATATCATACTTTTCATTTGTGAGAATGCCTGGAGCATAGAATAAGTAGGTGTGTAATAACTAATGGAAGAAATCGATTAAGCTACTCAAGCACAATGACACGCCAATCCTTTGCTGCTAGTTGAATGGTCGGCTTATTTTTCTTTCTCCAAGATATATATGAGCTATCGCGTCATTTCAATAGAAACTCTTAAGCACGTGCTCATGATGCAGGCCGTCCCTCTCAGTGCTAGGAAAGCCACTGGTGGATCAAGCGAAGGTTATGGCCCATTTCTCCAGCTCCCACATTTCAGTGAGTCCACCGTCAAAAAGATTTCCAGAAAGGTCTCTCTCTCTATATATATCTCTATCTCACTCTCTCTCCTCTCTCTCTCTCTCCCCTCTCTCTGTATGTATATATATATATGTGTGCGTGTGTGTGTAATTTGGGTAAGCATCTTTACGTACAGAAAATCCGCTCATTACAAGAATTCCGCGACATGAAACCCCAAGAACGCCTCGACCTTCTGACCGACGTGGCCAGCTTCTCCCCCGACGAATCCCGAGACGTGGAGATGGTGCTCGAGATGATGCCTTCGATATCGATCGACATAACGTGCGACACCGAGGGCGAGGAGGGAATCCAAGAAGGCGACATAGTCACCATGCAGGCTTGGATCACCCTACGCCGCCCCAACGACCTAATCGGCGTCCTCCCCCACGCCCCTTACTTCCCCTACGACAAGGAAGAGAACTTCTGGCTACTCCTTGCCGACTCTGCCTCCAACGACGTGTGGATGTCCCAGAAGATCAACTTCATGGACGAGTCCACCGCCATAATCGCCGCATCCAAAACCATACAGGCAAGGACGAAAAAATATGCCTGTCGAGATTATTTTCGTATATTCATAGCAACTGATATTTCATTAACTATTCTAGTCCTGTAATTACGATATGAGTTATGCAGACAACTAATTTTAGGGGTGCATTATGCGCACTTTCGAAATTAAGCAATTTAGGGACGTTAGGCGCTGAAAATCCAGACTTTGTCCCGAAATTGCTTACTTTGAAAATTATTGTCCCGATAATGTCAACCGCTAAATTTGCCGGTACCGAAAATTTGCCCCAAATTTTAGGGTTGCGGCGAATAATTTTGGGTTCGGACTAATTTAAGGGTTGACATTATAAGGACATAACTTTAAAAAATTCAGCAATTTTAGGGCTCCAACGTATAATGTCTTCAAATTGCTTAATTTTGAAAGTTATTGTCCGTATAATGACATCATTAACCTCCTTGTCCCTAAAATGCCACCTCAAAATTACAGGACTGTAAAAATAATTCGACCTCTACCTTTTTTTTTCTTGCATAATTTCACCCATATTGATACTGATATACAGGAACTGAAAGAAGGGTCTGGCGCGAGCCCGAAGGAGATTAAGACAGCCGTGAAGGAAGCGGTGGATAGGGTAAAGTCTGGGTCGAGGTTGGTGATGGGTAAGTTTCAGGCGCCTTCGGAGGGGAACTACAGCCTGACGTCCTTCTGCTTGTGCGATTCTTGGATCGGCTGCGATGCGAAGACGGCCGTGAAGCTGAAGGTACTCAAGCGTAGCAGGACCGGGACGAGGGGAGGCGTGGGTCCCGCTTCTGCTGAAGAGATGCCTTTGCTCGAGGAAGGCGGAGATGAGGAAGACGAGGAAGGCGAGGAGGATTACGATGACGATTATGAGAGCGAGTACAGCGAAGATGATGATGATGATGATGGGAAGGGGAAGGGGAAGGGCGGCGATAAAGCTGTTAATGGCAGGTCGGAAGGTGTTGGTGGTAGTGGTTCGAGTTCTGAAGGTGATGATGATGATTAGTAAGGAACATCTCTCTCTCTCTCTCTCTCTATATATATATATATATATATATGTGTGTGTGTTGATGAGGTGTTGTTGGGGTTGTCTGTTTGGGAATGTTTTGTTTTCATTTGGAAAAGATAGTGCAGTATGTCGACAAAAAGTTAGGGCCCAATAGCCTACTTGATACAGTCCGACTATGGGATGAAGTTTTTATAGAGGGAGAAACGTCTGACAGACAGTGACAGGGGACTAAGAAAAACATTAGATTCCTAAAAGAATCTACTACTGAACTTAAATTTGATAATATTCTTCACTTTTTTTGGGGGGTTTGAACTTCACATTCTCATTTCTCCAAGAATTCTTGGAGAAACGCCTCCCCACACCGAAATGTTCTTTATTCACTCTAAAATGTGTACTATTTGATGTTTTCTATTATTTTTTTTTTCTCTCTTGCGTTGAGGGATTTTTTCATCGATGAAATTATTGATCGAGAAAAAAATTTGTCCCAGAACTACGACAAGTACGTAGATTACGGCATCATAATTTGGCGTCGACCAACAAACTCAATAGTCAAATCTTTCTATCGTTTCGAAGCGATGGTATTGATTGGTCAGATGAAGCATAACGAGACCTTACGACACGTGTACAGATCCTATTGATGAGTGTGCCATTCATATATAGTCAACCGATCACCATCGTTACTCTAATAATCTAATTTCCACATTTGTCACCTTAAATTCGGGGGGTTAAAAAGGAGTTTTGATCTTCGATTAGCTGCCCGTCTTTGACTCTTCTCTTATTTAATCTCGCTGAGTAGTCGGCTAAGCGAATCGAGTTTCGATGGCGGAAAAATCGTTCAAGTACGTGATCGTTGGTGGCGGCGTTTCTGCTGTGAGTTCTCTCTTATTCGATCGTCTCAATTTTTCGCAAGTCGTATTTCATTGTGCTGTCTTCGTTCAATGGAGTTTATTTCTTGATCCTGTTTTTGTGGTTAGATGGTGGTGGTGCGTGCTCTTTTCTGCTCTAAATTAGTTTACTGCTGTATTGGTTTTTCTTTTTCCCCGAGAAATCTGTGCTGCCACGTTTTTTCTTAAATATGTTACCTGTGATTTCAACTTCGTGCACGACTGAGATGGCATAGCTATTCAATATGGACTTATCCAATAGTCTTTGAGATTTAAGAGTGAATGATAGCACCATTCGATCCTAATGTTACCTGAACTTGAGATGTTAGTCATGTTCGATGTGCATCATACGTACGGAAAAGACAGAAACAATTCCGAGCTTGCATGACACTAATATCAACATTCTCTGAATTGAAAATTTTTGGAGTACTTCGTTCGCAGGGATATGCTGCTAGAGAATTTGCCAAGCAGGGAGTGAAACCTGGTGAATTGGCCATCATTTCCAAGGAGGCGGTATGTATCACAATTTTCATGGAGTTATTTCATCTCACAATGAGTGTCATTAGTTGTGTAATTCTTCTCTGCAACATTGTAGCAATATTCATTTTATTATATCTCTTTTGTTGCATATAGATGGATTTTTCTTTGCCCAGTGGCACTCTTAAAGCTGAACTTTTCTTACGTCTGTTTCTTAATGGTGATTTCAGGTCGCTCCCTATGAACGTCCTGCTCTTAGCAAGGCATACCTCTTTCCTGAGGGTAAGTTTGTTTTATCTGCAGTGCCATAGTGAATCTAAATTGTTATTTCCGTCACATGTTTTGTAATGTTAATATGGCATGATGGTTCTCAGTTAAGTATTCTACACTAGTAGGTTACCCTTCAGTCGTCGATTAGAATTATCAAGTCTTCTATGCTTGCACATATCACGGTTGACGTTGTTTTGCACTAAATTGCTCCAGGAACTGCTAGACTTCCAGGTTTCCATGTCTGTGTTGGAAGTGGTGGAGAGAGGCTCCTTCCAGAGTGGTACACTGAAAAAGGTGAAATTCTCGTCTGAATTTTGAAGTTCTCTTAAACCAGCTACAACTACTTGATGCTTTTTGTTAAATGAAACTTTATTCTTTTCTTATGTTAGAGCAACACATTACATGATCTTCTTTGCCAATTTTCAGGAATATCTTTGATTCTAAGCACAGAAATAGTCAAGGCAGACCTGGCTCTAAAGACATTAACCAGTGCTGCTGGTGAAACTTTCACCTACAAGACATTGGTTATAGCTACTGGCTCTACGGTAAGTGTCAACTACTACCTTGTATTCATGTATTAGAAATTTTCGGTCGCTGATGCAGTTTACCTATTTTATAAATTTTTCACATCCTGTTATGTCAAGGTTCTGAGGCTGACAGACTTTGGTGTTCAAGGAGCTGATGCCAAGAACATCTTTTATTTGAGAGGAATTGATGATGCTGATAAGCTTGTTGAGGCAATAAAGACAAAGAAAAATGGGAAAGCTGTGATCGTCGGTGGGGGATACATAGGTCTGGAGCTAAGTGCGGCTCTGAGACTCAATAACATTGACGTCAGCATGGTCTATCCAGAGCCTTGGTGCAGTAAGTTAACTTGCTACGTTCTCCATTTTTGGAAGTTTTAGTTCCTTTATTTGCTGCTGATGTTAAGCAAATCAAGGGATGTTTGTGAGCCAAAATCATTTATGTATGCCTTTTCTTAGTGAGCAGAACACATGGCTATTGTAATCACTCTAATAATGCATGATTTTCCAGTGCCTCGACTGTTCACTGCTGGCATAGCAGCCTTCTACGAAGGTTATTATGCAAACAAAGGAGTTACTATAATCAAGGGAACTGTAGCTGCGGGATTTGCCACAAACGCAAGTGGAGAGGTGAGCTCTATGATCTCTTTGCAAGTCTTACTATTGATCTCCACAGATCAACATAGGTAATTCTCATCTTGATTTTCAGGTCACGCACGTAAATCTCAAGGACGGTCGGGTGCTAGAAGCCGACTTTGTTGTTGTTGGTGTCGGTGCTAAGCCTCTCACAAATTTATTCAAGGGCCAAGTGGTTGAAGAAAAGGGCGGAATTAAGGTCCGTGACCTTTTTTGATTCTGGTGACATCATACGCTTAGCGAGATTCGTTTGGCTTCCCATACCATATGAACTTGTTAATGAGTGTGCAATTCTTCTACGGCGAGCTTTGGATTTTTTTCCCTCTTACCAATTTTAAAAATATGGAAGCAAAGCTTTTTATATTATCGTATATGCAGACTGATGGCTTCTTCAAAACAAGCGTCCCTGACGTATACGCCGTGGGCGATGTCGCCACATTCCCTATGAAACTGTACAACAATGAGCTCAGAAGAGTGGAACACGTCGATCATTCTCGCAAATCTGCCGAACAAGCCGTTAAGGTAAAATACACAATTTCAAACCCGTCTCAGTAAACTTACGAAAAACCCCTCAAATGTTGTACGATAGCTTTTCTTTTCATCCATTACGGCTTCGAAAGACCAAAGAAAGAATGGCTTTTTTTAACACTCAGGCAATCTTTGCAAGCGAACAAGGGAAAACAATCGAGGAATACGACTACCTCCCGTACTTCTATTCCCGTGCGTTCGACCTGTCGTGGCAATTCTACGGAGACAACGTCGGCGACGCCGTCCTCTTCGGCGAGAACAGCCCGACTTCTCCCGCCCATAAGTTCGGTTCGTATTGGATCAGAGATGGTAAGGTGATCGGCGCATTCTTGGAGAGCGGTACGCCCGAAGAGAATAAGGCCATCGCTAAGGTGGCGAGGGTTCAGCCTCCGGCGAATAATCTTGATCAGTTGGCAACTGAAGGTATCACATTTGCTACCAACATATGAAATAATAATATAAGCTGGTTTTCTTTGTTTGATAATTGATGCAGAGTGTTATGTTATTTGATTTGAGATTTTAAATAAATGGATGGGCTTGATTGATTCATGTTGTTTATGTGCATTGATTATTAGATTTTGTGAAATGTAATACTTTACGAAGGTGGGGGCAGCCAGCCGAGCCTCATATAGTATATTTGTTTTCTTTTCATTTCTTTTTTCTTTAAAAATAAATTACATGCAGGTGTTGTCTTTTGTCAAGTGTATGAATTGATTACTTCCCTTAATTGCGAATGAAATAGTCTCAATAAATAATCATAACCTTCGAAAAGCTAAAATTTCTTTTTCGAGTGTTTTTGCTATATATTCCATAAAATTCATAAAACCGTCACTATTTCACGTAATATGAAACAAATAAATAAACACATCTTTCTTTTATCATGACCAAATTGGGATGTTGATATGTAGTACTATTTTTCAATATTCACGAAGAAACAATTTTTTGTGAAATCGGCAATACGAGACATGAAATGAGACACATAGTGTGGGACAAAGGTTTTCATCGGACTCCTATCGAGCCCCCGAATAGACTTTTGCACCATGTTTTAATTTATAAATTTTATGAATCGTATTTCAAGTTTCAACACGGCTTGGATTAATAAGAATAAGAATTAAGTATGCTAACCAAAAACAAAGGAAAAGTTGACTTGTAATAAGAATGGCGTCACTAACTTAAATACAAGTAGCATGCCTGGTTTTTTCAGTACAATAGTGCAAGAAACATTAGCAAAACACCTGGAAATATATAACCCGGCCGACTCGCATATGGCATTGCTTGGTCCTTTCGCTGCATGTCATCTCGTGTTCGTACCAGAGATTTTAGTAGCGTAGTCGCCATTCAAATTCGATTTCTTTATCTGCCGTGAGATATGAACAAATTTGCAGAAATGAGAAAAATATAAACATATAATGTGTGGGTGTGTGTCTGTGTGTGCGTGTGCATTGACTTGCAATTACAAACTGCAAGTTACAAAAAAAAAAAAAAAAAAAAGAAATTGAGCAGAAGGCATTGTGATTATCACTCTTTTAACTCAATAAATCGAGAGGGTGGTGAGAAACTTACAGCAGCTAGACGCTCGCGATGAATATCAGAGACAATCTGAAAAGACGAAGAAATAAACTTAGTGCTACAAGCGAGGAATAATTAAGCCTCTTCGTGGGAGAAAAAAATAGAAAAATCATACTGTTTTCTTGTAAGTTCTAATGTCATCACCGCCGAAACCTGGAAGTGTCACGTTCCAGTTTCTTTCTGTGCGTAAAGATACAAGAATAAGCTCAAAGATAATCTAGCAAGATCAGAAAATTGAAAAGTTTATATGTAATACCAAGATGTAAGAGTATATCCTTCGCTTCTAAAGTGGTCGACTTTCGATGCTTGGCCAGTGAACATCCAAAATTTGTGATCTGGGGATGTGTTGAAGAGTGACGAATGAGATGAGACAAATAATAGTGTGAGGTAAAGGAGCTGAAACGCTAACAAGTGCGTATTTGACAAGAAAGCAACCAACAGATGAATTCAATTTAACCTTACCGATTGAACAAAATCTTCAGCAATGTCCATAAGTACGTCTTCAACGTGATGATCTAGTTTCTCAGATGGATTTATCTGCGACAAATATGGTTAAAATGACACCGAGCACTAAATTTCCAGACTTAAGAACCCTATCAGGCAAACAGTGAAGAATAAGATAACGGCAGTTTAATGTAGAAGTGTTAACTGCAAAAACGAAATTAGCAAGCAGCAACTTTAAATGGAGCATTAAGCAAGTAGACTTTTTCACCTGATCTACAAGTTCCTGAATGGTTCGTTTGCCTACTGTTCTATTAGCAGTTTCCTCATTATCCAACGAAGCAGCTTTATTCTGTGTCCCAGTGAGTGAAGCACCGGGTTGTCCTACGGCGAGTCTTTGGCTTCCCAGCCCAGGTCCTCTAGTCATCTGCTGTTGAGACAAAGGCTGCTGTGCCCTCACAGACGCAAACTTCTGACCGTAATGCTCTTGTGGCTGACTGAAGGCTGATAGCTGCTGTTGACTAGAACTTGTTGCATGCTGTTGCTGTTGTATATTGGGCGTGGTGGCCTGTTGAGCCTGAGGGATATGTGATCTCTGTTGAAATGATTGCGGGGTCGTTTGGGCTCGAAACGATGGGGATGGCAAAGGAGGTTTTGCATGATTTGTCGAAGATAACCATGGTTGATTCTGGGTTTGTGGGGCTTGAGAAATGCTCGGTGATGGTGATACGGGTGATCCCAGTGACGAGGTCCGAAGTATGTTAGGGCCTTGTACATTCTGATTGATAACAGCAATTAACGAGAAGCACGACTCAAATTCTGTTAGCAGTTGGATCTTTTTTAAGATGGTTTCACTAATCAATCCATAGTTAGAAGGCATTTTATCACCTCAAAAAAGAATCTTCCGTCTTAGTAGATGCATGAAACTAATAACGAATAGCTTAACAGATCATGGGAGCAATACGAATTGAACTATAAAAATGAAATCAGATACAACGTCATTTCGAAATACTCTGACCATACCCTAAGTAAGTCAGTTTCGAAATACGCTACCCTCATTTCATAAAACTAACAATACTCTAATCTACGTACTGCTGCATTCGAAATCAGGAATCCCGTTTCTTGCTCAACTATTTTAGCAAAAAGGTGCCAACACATCAATTTTGCACAACCTCATTTGATCTCGATTTTCTATTCTTTTCCTTTTTGCATACACTTTAGCTCATGCATCAGAGAGTTTTTCAAGAAGTAAACCTGTGACGAAGGAGGCTGGGCACTTGAGCTCGTCTGTGGCCTTAGAGATGGCCTCAAGCTCAACTGATTGGACACTTCGGGTCTTGAACCATGCGTACCCATCTAGGAATCAATTTATTAAGAAATAACTCATCAAAATTAGATGAATCAACAGAAAACTATCTCTAAATAAACGATCAAGGACAAAAATCTACAGTCCATCGGCACACCACCAATTGTTTCCCAAACTAAGCCAAAATGTTCAGAAAACCTAATCCTAGCTCAATTCGCGCCAATTCCAGAGACACATCAGCTAATCAACCAAACGGATCGTAGTTATCAAGATACAAAAGCACCAAAGCTAAACCTGCGGCGTTTTTTGGGCGTAGGCAGGTGAGGAAAACGCGGCAGGTGGCTGCGGCTGAGAGGGAACATCAACGGCGGGTGCTGACGTGGAGGATGGAGGAAGTGGGGATGAAGGGAGAGAGAAGGGCGAGGACGTGAAGGACTGTGGGGCTTGCCACGGTCGAGTGTTGAATGAAGGCCTTGGGTTCGCCGATGCGGCGGCCGGCGGTGGCTCGGTGGATTGGGGAGCGGTGGTGGAAGGGGTTTGGTCCATTGGGCCTCGGTGGATTTGAGTGTAGAGGATGATAACTCTTTGAATCAATTTGAATGTATTGCAGATTAGTGTTCAGAGACTTCTTTATAGGCACTTCTCACAGGGCTACTTTCATAGGCCCATTTGTAATAGGTCATCTATGTTGGGCCTAGCTACAGGCCCACTTACGATAGGCCAATATCTTTAGTTGGACCTCTTTGAGGCCCATTTACAATAAGTCCTTTTTGCTTGTCCAACATATGTAAGAGTACATTTGTCAAAAAAAAAGAAAGGAAAGGAAAACACATCTTTCTATTTTAAGGATGAGAATCTTATAGTAATTGTTCCTATTGGTGTGGCAGTTAGGGGTGCTCGTTCGGTACAAACCGAACCGAACCGAACTTTTGGTTCCGAAAATTCGGTTCCCCTATTTTCGAAACCGAATACCAATCGAATTTCTCGGTTCGGTATTCGGTTATTACCGAATTTTTCGGTACCGAATTAACCGAATTTTCAATAAAAAAAAAGAATTTTTAATAATATTTAAATTAATATATATAATATTTTTTTGGTTTTTACCGAAAAAAGTTAAATTTAGATTATATATAATTATTTAAATATTACTGAAAATTCGTTTTTAATATATAATTTAATATAATTATAGTTATGTTTATATTTTAATAAAATATAATATATATTAATTTTAAAATTTCGGTACCGAATTACGGAAATCCAAAAACCTAAACCGCACCGAATTACCGAATTTTATTTTTTAATAACCGAATTTTTCGGTTCGGTTCGATTTTGTACCGAATTTTCGGTATTTCGGTTATTCGGCTCGGTTAACCGAATAACGCACTGCCCTAGTGGCAGTCATAAATTACACATGTACCTCTAATTTAAAATTTATCTCCATTTACATCCTCTAAAATCATATTTTATATTCTTAAAAAAATATGAAACTAAATTTAACATTATAATTTCGCCTATTAAAATTTTAAAAATTATAAATTGATATAGTCGGATGTGCCAAAAATACTATTATGCGAAGTTCTTGACTCTTGAGCATATAACGATTATGTACTCAAAACTGGCAATTTAAAATGTTACATTTTAAATTATGTTTGACGTAACGTGCAATGTCACGATCACTGCTACGAAATGTCAAAACCAAATGTTTCAAGGGGGGATGAACCTATGTCCTTTTCTGTTATCCAAATTGATCAATTTGTTTTTATGTGCATATATAATATTTTCGCGTCTTATATATAACTAATTTCTCTCATGGGATTAAGCCAATCAATTTCTTGTATAGAAAGGTGTGCGCGAGTTTAGTGCTGAAAGCACGAATTCACTTGGGACTGTATATAAAACGAGCGTTTAAATAAAAATACATTCTCTGAAATATTTTCCAAAAGAAAATACTCGAGATACGACTTTCTTTAAAATACTCCAAAATCTACCATTTGACTCCACTTAGAGTTCTGCAGAAAAAGCATTTCTATCTATTTTATTGTATTTCTAGATCTTACTACATATAGGACCATAATTGAATAAATCCCAAACAGAGACGGGCTTTGCATTTTTAATTTATAGATGATGCTGATGGAAACTCGCATTATATCATTATTGAGTCGGTCTATTTACTTGATGGCGACAATTCTATTACAAAATTGTAAGGGCATTTCCGTCCTTTCACCATCCCACTTGCTCCTATTTTTAATCACCCTTTCATAAATAAAACCAAAACCACCTACAGAACACTCTCTCTCTCTCTCTCTCTCTCTCAAAAATCTATGACGAAAATGCATACCAATAATCCTCAAACTTCTCTCCTCCTCCAAAGAATAACGCAACCGCCGCAGCCCACCACGACCACGGCGTCGCCGACGCCGTGCCTCAAAACACAAACGCCGCCCCACCAGCAAGACGTGCCGGAGCAGGTGGCGCGTCACCACACGCACGCCGTCGGACCCAACCAGTGCTGCTCCGCCGTAACGCAGCACATCTCCGCCCCCATCTCCACCGTGTGGTCCGTCGTCCGCCGCTTCGACAACCCTCAGGCGTACAAGCACTTCCTCAAGAGCTGCCACGTCATACTCGGCAACGGCGTCGACGTCGGCACTCTGAGGGAGGTCCACGTCATCTCCGGCCTACCTGCCGTCAACAGCACGGAGAGGCTGGAGATCCTCGACGACGAGCGCCACGTCATCAGCTTCAGCGTGGTGGGTGGGGACCACAGGCTGTCGAACTACAGGTCCGTGACGACGCTTCACGCGGCGGCGAACGGCGGAGGCACGGTGGTCGTGGAGTCGTACGTGGTGGACGTTCCGCCGGGGAACACCAAGGAGGAGACCTGCGTGTTCGTCGACACGATCGTTAGGTGCAACCTTCAGTCTCTCAAGAGGATCGCAGAGAACTTGGCAAGAACATCGAAACAACAGTAGTAATAAAAAGATAAGGTAATAATAACACCCAAGAAAATCTTTATTACCCACACGTGATTAATTCCATCGATCTGCTTATAAAGAAGAGATCTTGAACTTGATATAAATGGTCTTACTACACTTTTGTACTGTCTGTGTTGTGTAAAAGGGTTTTGAATTACACCATGATTGGTCGTTTGCAGCTTCTTGTCTACTTTTTTTTTTTTTTTTTTTTTCTGGACTCGTTGATTCACGAGGTTCTTTCTTTGTTTGTTGCGATGTGGAACATGTGTAACTTTTGCAGTTGATCACCTTCCATGAATGTGAAATGAAACCCTAAATTCTTGTGACTGAGCTTCTTACATATCCCTTCATTACAATTTTACATTATAAACCCTAAATTTGATATTCTATGGCCAAACGTTGGCAATGAACGCGAGGATTATGAATGATGGGTAGTAATAATGGTAGCTAGGCTTTCAATCTTTGATCCAATATTATTAATCTATGACATAATAAAGGCAAACATTTCCTTTTTTTTTTTTATTTCCCACTATGAGGATTTGATGCATTTATAATTATCATTGCGCATTGATATTCGTGGTTATTAAATTCTACTTGTTTGAGTGGTGCATTATATCATTTAATATGTATCCAATTAACCGAGATTCACATGAATAATTGTACGAAAAGAATAATAAAAAAATGAGTCTAAAGAAGGTAGTTTGGAATCTGAGGTAATGTGAAGCATGGGCGAGGATAATGGCACGGATAGACATAGCAAGTTGTCTTTAAGAAATATATCTATTTATTTAGTATTTATGCAAGTTGCACTAATATTAATTGGTATGCAAGGAATCAAACAGATAAACTCCGATCCGATGAGTTTTATTTTCTGACCGATGTGTTGAACAAAATAATTATCAATGCAAGTTGGTTTGTTGCAACTTGCTGAAATTTAAAAAGAAATGGAAAAATAATTAATTTGTGGAATAGATTGCAAGTTGACGTGCAAGTGGGTATTTATTACACTTTTATTTTCATGGATCTTTCGTCGTTTGCTCGGTGCCCATCACGCTATCTCTATCGCTATTTAATTTTCTTCATCTTTTTATTTTATCCTGTCTTTTTTGTAAAGGGTATTTGTCTTCTTATAAAATTTTATCGTTTTTCTTTATTAAAAAATTAGTAGTTGAATTTCGATGGTATTGAGTTCGCAAATAGTAGTTTTGTTTGATCGATATCTTTGTTTGTATATATAGTTTTCTCTTATATACGGATAAAATACAAATAGAATAACACAAAAACTTTTCTACGGTCGCAACCCTAACAGCACTATGAGATAAGAACATCTATGATCATAATTCATATTTTATTCATTGTATGGCTCTAGAGTTCTCTGGAACATTTAAACAGCTGGCCCATCGCGTTAGGCGAAAAATTTACATTTGCAAGATCTAGTTATTCAAATATTCTCGTAGTCTTTGTATACTCTTTGTTAAAGTGGTTGTAGATAGTCTTTTTGAAGGTAGATATGATTTGATAGTTTTTGTCGACCATATATTGATTTGACGGCAAGAAACCCTAAATTTGCATGAATTATGTCTTTCATTTTGAATTTTGCAGTTCGATTGGAATAAATATCATAAATGTTTTGAATTTTGCAGTTAGTTCGATTGGAGATGCTCGGACGCTTCCGAGCAACGCCTGAAGTGAAACTTACTAAAAGAAAACTAACCACAAACTAAGTTACACCATTAGATAAGAATTTAAAATTTTTATTTTTACAATTTAACTCTTAATGGTTCCATGGCACACGATTTTGTCCTTTTGGGGTCGCCTTCAAGAATTCAAAGTTTCCGCCTTTACCAAATTTTCAGTAGTTCATATTACGACAAGGCAAATTATGTGCGGGTATAATATGAAATACATTCATCTTGAGAGTGCACAACCTTCTTTTTCACAGAATCGATATCACTTGTGGGGCGGCATATATACACCACTAGATAAGAGAATATAAAAAATAATAAAAAAAAATTAGGCATTAGATCTTGCAGCTAATAAGTTTATAGGAATAATTCGTTATATTAAAAAAAGATTTGAGGTTTTCTTCAGCTGTTGCTGTTATTGTTTCCATGGTGCTTTTTCCATGAGGTTTTTTTCATCACCTTGGTAAGAACGGGCGATGGGCATTATTACATATGAAAGATTTGGAGAAGTTACGGATATGCCCTCCATGGATGGTGTAATCTGACGCCCGTTTTTGGATAGAGACGCCACAAATGATGATAAAGATAAACCTAAGAAGAAGAAGAAGGAAGCCCAATATACAGACACGTGTCAGGCATGCAAGAACAAGCTTCTCTACATATAAAACTCAGTTTTCTCACTGAAACATAGGCAAAAGGGGATTAGATAAGATCTTACTATATCCATTATCGTGGACTGAAAATGGAGGAAAGCGTAGGAACGGAAACATTAGCGCCACCGGCGGAGGTTTCAGAGACGGCGGCGCAGATGCATATCATGGTGGCCGTCGACGACAGCGACGAGAGCTTTCACGCGCTCGAATGGGTCATCGATAAACTACTGAGCAGACAACCTGCGACTAGCGCCGCCGATCGGCCGCCGTCGAAGGTTGTGACTTTAGTCCACGTCATGGAGCCGTTGCCTCGTTACGCCTTCCCAGGTGGCTACAGTCAGATATTTCTATCAACTAATAATCAATAATTTCCTTCCCCTTAGTTTCTTCAACCTTAAAAACTCGACATGTTATTATGTTTGCTCATCTCTGTGATTTTTTTTTTCCAGCAGTTGTGGAATCTGCGAGCAAAGCCCAGAGCAAAACGGCGCTAGAATTCTCTCTCGTGGATCGGAAATGTGCAGGGATAAATCTGTATGTGTGCAATTTTCATGTAAAATTATTGCACATATGATTGTTCTATCTGTATGTGTATACAAATAATTCAGGTGAATGCTAAGACTATGATATTAGAGGGTGATCCAAAGGACAGCATTTGCAGGGCCGTGGAGCAAATGAACGCGAATCTCTTGGTCGTTGGAAGCCGTGGGTTAGGACAATATAAGAGGTAATAAAAACATGCAAAATATCATCTAATGTATTCAATCATTTTCGTTAGTTTGTATATAAGACATTTTTTGGGTGTGTTATTATTTTAGGGCTTTTCTTGGGAGCGTTAGCGACTACTGTGCTCACCATGCAAAGTGTCCAGTGCTTGTGGTGAAGCCAATGCACAAGAAGAACGCTTGATCATTTTACATATGCATATGGGTGTTTTTTCTATATATATATGTTTCAAACAATGGCTGAAATAAAATGAATTAGATAGATGCTTATGCATGATTTTGAGGCTAATCAGATTTAGGAGCTATAGTAATAAAGATGGTGTAAGATTTTCAGTTTCTTGGAGGTCAAACTTTACCAGCGAGTGAAAGCAATGGGTTAAACAAAAATAGTTTTTATGTCGCAAAAACTTCACCTCATCAGCATCAAAAGGTTCCTTGTGAACTTATAAATTTCATATATAAAATGCTGACAAAAAATATTCTAAGACGCACATGAAGTTTGTAATAAATATACACGAGATCCAAAGCTAAGTCCAAAAGCGAAGTGTTCTCAAATCGAAAAATGGAATATTACACCGCCGCCTATGTTCCTGCCTTCCTCACCTTTCTCTCCCTCCTCTCCCGCCCTCCTCCACCACCACAACCGCCGCCACGCTCACCCTCACCGCCCCGCGCCACCCTCCACAGACAACACACATGGCAGCTCCTCCCCACCTCTCCGCTCATCGACGGCCAGAGCCCACCACCTCAAAAACCCAAAAAAAACACCACAACCCGCCGACCTCCAACTCTTCCCAAGAGGCTACGGCGGCTACTCCATTCCCTCAGCCTCGGCACGCCGCCCGCAGACGTCATCTTACGTCATGGACACGGGCAGCAGCCTAGTTTGGTCTCCGTGCACTAAAAGATACGCCTGTAATAACTGCAACTATCCCTATAATCGCCCTCACAACAACGAATCTATTTCCCCTTCATGCCCAAAAATTCTTCATCTGCTAAACTCATACGCTGCAAAAACCTAAGTGCCGATGGTTCTTCCCAACTTGAAGTGCTCGAATAATAATAAGCTTTGCCCACCCTATGTAATGCAATACGGGTCAGGGTCAACGACGGGGCTCCTAATGTCCGAAGATCTCCTTCTACTTCCCTCCAAGAAATCGTCCAAGACTTCATTTTTGGGTGTTCGATTTTATCCTCGACCCAACCTTCGGGCATAGCGGGCTTCGGGCGTGGGCCCGAATCTTACCGTCGCAGTTGAAGTTGAAGGGTTTTTCTTACTGCTTTGTGTCTCATCGTTTCGACGATAAGCCGGCGAGCAGCGACCTAGTCTTGGTCGGAAAAGATTCGACCTTTGCAAGAAAAAATGGCACGACTGTTAACTACACCCCATTTAGGAAAATCCCAACTTCTTATTCTTCTTCCAATTCCAGCGGTAGAAATAATCTAGGATTCGAAGACTATTACTACTTGACACTGAAGAAGATAACCGTGGGTGGGTTGGCATAAAAGTGCCTCGAAGGTTTCTCTGCCCGACGATAACGGCGATGGCGGGGCGATAATAGATTCTGGGACGACTTTCACTTTCATGGAGAGTGAACTTTTCGAGTTAGTTGCCGGCGAGTTTGAGAAGCAAAGAGTTGGTAAGAACTACACTAGGGCTTCGGCGATCGAGGAAGAATCTGGCTTGAGGCCGTTGTTATTACACGAATGTGTGGAATACTTTCGATTTGCCTCGTTTGGCGCTTCATTTTAAGGTGGTTCGAAGATGGATTTGCCTTTGAGTGATTACTTACGTTCTTGGGTGATTCGGTGATTTGCATGACGATAGTCGCCGGAAATAATTCC
>JAPQWV010004983.1:0-24033 GCA_027422505.1 Craterostigma plantagineum
CATTTCGGTGGGCTATTAGATGAATTTCGTCGAGAACTTTTTGTAGATGGATCTCTCTCTCTCTCTCTCTCTCTCTCTCTCTCTCTCCTCTCTCTCTCTCTCTCTTATATATATATATTGCAGAACGAAGCCATCAATGGACACCATAAAAATGTCAAATTCATGTGCGCTGATGTGACATCCCCAGACTTGAACTTTGCCGAAGGATCTTTGGACTTGATATTCTCAAACTGGCTGCTGATGTATCTTTCAGACAAAGAGGTGAATATCTCTTTGCATCCTCAAATTCATTAAGAGTTGTTTCAATCTTTATTATCTGTATAGTTCCCCGTATGCTTGTTGCTTGATTCTTCTGTAGGTAGAGGAGCTTGCAGCTAAAATGATCAAGTGGTTAAAAGTTGGCGGGCACATTTTCTTCAGAGAATCATGTTTTCATCAATCTGGCGACAACAAGCGAAAATCTAACCCGACCCATTATCGCTCGCCAAGATTTTACACCAAGGTGCTAATTACCGAGGCTTAAAAGAGACCCCTGCAATAAAATGACACAATCTCAGTTGCCTACATAAATCCTCTAAGCCCCTATTCTAGCATGTCAGTGACTGTTTCTCAATTTCTGGCAGGTGTTCAAAGAATGTCACTCGTACAATAACAAGGGAGATCCATTTGAACTTGCTCTCATAGGGTGCAAGTGCATCGGCGCCTATGTAAGAAACAAAAAGAACCAGAATCAGGTATCACTTTTGCTGCCTTCACCGATCCGCTATTACTTAAGAGGCCTTGGGTTGTGATAAAACTATGTGTAATGAACTTTGTGCTATTTCCTTACCCAGATTTGTTGGCTATGGCAAAAAGTTAGCTCCGATGATGATAGAGGGTTCCAAAAGTTCTTGGACACCGTTCAGTATAAATGTAGCAGCATAATGCGTTACGAGCGAGTATTTGGACAGGGATTTGTTAGCACTGGTGGTCTTGGTATGTTCTTGAATCATCTTCTTCAGACAACTCATTGGGTCCATATATTTAAGAGCCTATTATACATTTCAAATTGATGAAAAAACTTATAGTAATCAATCTTTGTCCAACACACACCTTATGATATTCTGTTTACTGACAAAAACAGATACAACAAAAGAGTTTGTTGAACGTTTGGATCTCAAGCCCGGCCAGAAAGTGCTAGATGTAGGCTGTGGTATAGGAGGAGGAGACTTTTACATGGCAGAGAAGTACGATGTCCATGTGGTGGGCATGATCTCTCCATCAATATGATATCTTTTGCCTTGGAATGTGCTATTGGACTCAAGTGTGCTGTGGAGTTTGAGGTTGCTGACTGTACCAAGAAAGATTACTTGGAGGGCACTTTCGATGTCATTTACAGTCGCGATACCATTCTCCACATCCAAGTATAACTTTTGGCTCCTTTCGAAGCTGCTACTTAACCGATCTCAGAAACATCATTTTTCTATGTTTTTTGAGTTTTGTGTTGCTAACTTATGCATCGATTTTGGGCTTTGTTTTCTCAGGACAAACCTGCTTTGTTCAGATCGTTCTACAAGTGGCTAAAGCCAGGCGGTAAGATCCTCATCAGCGACTACTGTAAGAACGATGGGATGCCATCTCCTCAGTTTTCGGAGTACATCAAGCATAGGGTTTACGATTTGCATGATGTGAAGGCTTACGGCCAGGCAACGTCCCAAAAACACACTGATATTTTTTCATTTGCATATTCAATCAATATCGAATAGTTATATCAAGATTCAGAGTCTCATTACCATGTGTTTTCTTTCTTTATCGGTGTGCAGATGCTTCGAAATGCTGGCTTCACTGATGTCATAGCTGAGGACAGAACCGAACAGGTGCTTTTTTTTTACTACTTAACTTAATTTCTCGTACTTTGAGAGCTTATGAAATAAGCTAAAGGATTTCTTTTCTCCTCCCCAGTTCATTAATGTTCTGCAGAATGAACTGAAAACAGTGGAGAAGGATAAGGAAACATTCATAAGGACTTCTCTGAAGTATGCTTCTTTACCCTTTTTCTCGATTTTTCGGTTAGTAATGCTTTTTGTTTTTCTTGTCTGATCTTATCTTCTTTTAATGTAGGAAGACTACAATGACATAGTGGGAGGGTGGAACGCCAAGCTCGTTAGGAGTTCTTCAGGCGAACAGAGATGGGGTTTGTTCATTGCCCACAAGTGAAAAATCTTGATAAAAGCTTTTTCATGATTATCCCAGACATTTATATTACTCAAATTGGGTTTCTGCTTTTATCTGAGATTATATTAAATAAAGTTAGAACCTTTGTACTAAAACTGTACGTCTGATTATGATGACATGTGGCCTAAAAGACTCGTTATTATTTCTGCTGTTTCTTAGTGATGGAAGAATCAAGCTTCCTTTGGACTATGTAATGAATCCCAAGAATACAAAGAATGTAAAGAATACATATCTTGCCTTGTGAATGAAAAGCTAAAGGTGAGAACAGTTCCATGGCCTGCAAACGATCACATGAAGCAGATTGAACAAGACAATAAACTTGCACTAAACTCAAGATATATATGTATGCTTATGAGAGAGAGAGAGAGAGAGAGAGAGAGAGAGAGAGAGAGAGAGAGAGGCAGTTGGATTGAGTATAAGGGTGTGAAAGGGATGAGACAAAAATGTATAGCAGAAGAAAGAAACAATAAATGAGGAGTGTAAAGAAGGGATGAGGCGAGGCTTATGATCATTCATAGTCCCTCATGAATCATGATCGTCACGTCCCTCTCATTCTTATTACACATCTATCGATAACTATTCTACGCAATCAAGATTTTAATTATATATGTCATGACGACGACAACAATCTGCTGCTATAAGCTTCAATCAACCTCATCATGTCTTGCTCGAAATTCAACAAACACATATATAGACCATTTCCTACTTTAGTTGTTCCCTTTCTCGTTTTGTCTACATTGTTCCATCTCTTTCTCTGAAAACTCTTTGTACCCTTTTTCTTGCATCACCCTCTCATGTGATTGCTAGCTGCTGCTATATATATGCTTATGCATAATAATTCCCATTTCTTGCACACTCTTCTTCTCTTTCTAATATATGATACAAAGCTCATTTTTTTAAATATCCATCTCCTGCCTCTGCCTTCTTCAAGGGTTTTCCAAGTACTTTCAACATCATTTATATCGTCCCATTTCTGCTTTCTCCTTTTCTTATTTTATTGCTCTACTAAGTTATATATTAAATCTCTCTCGAGTAAACCCTAGCTAATTACCATTGACTGTTTCTTGAGTAGACGTAACATGAAATGGTATCATGTGGATTATGGGACAACGATGATGGGGTAGGAGCCTCTGAGCAACATTGAAAGATCATCCATTAAATGTTCGTCGTAGTAAACACAGACCAAGAATAGTCACAGCAGCTCCACCTTGTTATAAAAATAATCATCTTCCAAGCATCCCCAAATAACTAAATAACACTGCATATCATCTTCACGGCCAAGATCATTTCTATGCCTAAACCATTACCACCTTGGCAAGTATATAATTCGATCTTCACAGTATTGATTAATCGATATCTTGACCTTATTATTAGCTATTAGTCAATAGTCATATGTTTATCTTCTCATTCTTTTCAGCAGCAGAAATGGCGTCTGAGCATAACATAAGAGAGCAGCAGCAGCAGCAGCTCAGTATAAATACAACTCAGAGTTCGAGGTGGAACCCAACGCCTGAGCAGCTCCGGGCATTAGAGGAGCTTTACAGAGGTGGGAGACGAACGCCGTCGGCGGAGGAGATTCAGCGAATCAATCACGGCGGAGCTCAGAAGGTATGGAAAGATCGAAGGAAAGAATGTGTTCTACTGGTTTCAGAATCACAAGGCAAGAGAGAGGCAGAAACGACGCCGTCAGTTGGAGTCCTCATCGGACGAACAACCACAGAACAACAGCAACAACGGTGGTGGTGGCACTGATCAAGAGATCAACAACGTCGTTGCAAAGATGCATTCTTCGCCCAATGGTATAGAATTTTGGCTTTGATATACTTAAAGCCCACAACGTTCATATATATTGAAACGATTCTCTCGCAACACTCTCTCATAGGTGTGCATATATTCCGACTCGATTTAGCTTAGATTTAGGGTTTCTATACGATTTTCGACAAATATTGCAGGGGAAAATAGGACCCAATCCGAAGAACATCGACAGATCAAGAACTGGCCTGCAAATCCTATAGCAATAGCTGCAGATCAGGTCCGTTTTACATTTAAACCCTTGTTTGTTCTTGTAATTATCTATGCAAAAGCAACAGATTTTAGTAGCATGATTAGCTTTTATTACATAGGTTTAGTATTATGTAAAACACCTCCTTTTCCAACGCAACATACAGCGTATATTACTTGGACATTTTCTTCACAGGGGTTTTGAAGAAAACATGAAAAAAACTTTTATTTGTCACTAGGGGAAATGAAAGAAAAGAGATCAAAAAATCCAAAAGCTGCACACTTTCCTTTCTGTCGGGGACTCCTATTATTGTATTGTAGTGAAAGTGAAACATATATAGCTAGGGTTATTGGGGCTTGTGCTTATTCATAATTCATTCTTTTCTCTTACAAAAACTGATGTTTATACATTCTCGCTCTCTACATACTGAAAGACAGTTTTGACCCTTGACCAGTTATACCATACATCTTTTTGACTGCCATGGCTAGCTAGAAATAGAACTAGCTAGCCAGCTAGGGTCTTTTTAATTATCACTTGGCAAATAAACCTTGCGATGATTCATTCATAAAAAGACATAAAATCATTTTCAGGAAACAGCGAAGGCAGAATGTAATGAATCGAATCGTGGATGGGTACTGTTCGACGTTGACGGTGCAGAATTATTGCAGCAGCAGAGGAGGAATGCCACGTGGCAGTTCATGCAATTGCCTTCTTCTTCTTCATCACCATCTCCCACCAACTCAATAAACTGTAGCTCTGTAGCTATCTCAACTGTCAAAACTGCTCCATCAAAAGTTGTCAGAGCAAAGATCCAACGGCCTACGATCGTCAACAACAAGGACGTCGATGGCTCACAAACCTACTGCAACTCTTCCCTCTTCGAAGCGACGTCGTTTCAGAAGGATGCGTTCATGAAGAAGAAGAAGAAGAAGAATATGGACAAGCAGCCATTAAGACGACGACTATTTCTCCCATTACAGCAGTTATCAGTTTTTCGAATTCCTACCTTTGAAGAACTAAACTAAAAGAAGGGCTTGTCTTTTTTTTTTTGCATGAGATGTCACAGTCTACTCTTGAAAGAACACTTCGTTAAAGAGGGTTTTGTCATGAAAAGATGGGAAACATTGCCTGAAACTGCATTTTGACTATGTTTTTTCTTCGCAAGTCAATAATTGCTTACGTCATTTTGCATTTGGGGTAGTGTAATGTAGCTCATAGCTAGGCTAGGCCTGCTTTTGCTTCAATCAGATTCTTGATTATCTGTGTTCCATGTTTGACTTTCTCAAGTTATGATATTTGAATATTATATATTTACTCGGAACTTGTTTAGCAACTTTTGTGAATGTATGTATATATACATACATATGCATACTAAATAGTAGAGGTGTTCATACGGTTTCGGTTTCGTTTGCCGGTTCGTAACCGCCGTTTGGAACTGGAAAATGCTAAAACCTTAACCGAACCGTGGTTAACCACGGTTCCGTTACGGTTTTGGAACCGGCGGTTTCAACGGTTCCAGTTTGAAACCGCCGGTTACGGTTCCAAACGTTTTTTTTTTTTGCTTTTGTTATTAATTGGAGAATAATAAGAAAACTGATTTTGTGTTATAATGTACCTTCAATATTTTAAAAAGAATTATTGTTGCTTAAAAAACTCAGGAAATGTGAAAAAAATACAACTTAAATATTTTTTAAAAAATGAAGATTATTGATTACTCTTCGCTTCCGGTAGTGTTCGGCGAAACCTCGTACGCATCTCCACCTTCTTCGTCCGTATCGTTAAAGTTCGGTTCTTGAGTTCTTGTTTCGGCCTTGTCCAATCGTCGAGCAAACACTGTTCTCCAGATTTTCAACGGTTAACAATTTGACAAAACCAATGGAAAACGAGCACCAATGAAGGTTGACAAATTTGATCAAGTTGCGGTAGACTAGCGTATTAACACTAGCATTGTCAAAACCAATGGAAAAAATCTTCGTAGTCAAAGAATATTCGTTTAAAATAGTAAGAATTTTTTGTGCAATATTTCGTCCATATGACCGTTTAAATTATTTTTTTAATATATAAACCGGCGGTTAACAGGCGGTTACAAACCGCCGGTTTCGGTTTCCAGAATATTACGAACCGAAACCGAACCAATCTAAATAACGGTACGGTTCGGTTATAACCGACCGTTGACTCCGGTTAACCGAAATGTTGACCGCCGGTTGGGTTTCGGTTCGGTTCCGGTTTTTGAAACCTTCTGAACATGTCTACTAAATACTAGTTTGAATTGCTATTTTCCTAAAGAAACCCTATTTACCATCGTACGAAGTTGAGACAGAATTATACATATCATCGGCAAAAAGCTTGCAACTCATTTAAAGTTAAGACGTACACAGTCGATAACAGGTGGTAATTAAAATATATATATATAACTAATGTGTTTACATCGCTATGTCAGCTCTCAAGAAAATGACAATACCTAAAACTATGCATGCAGCAAATAAAAAAGCAGACAAGAGGTACATCAGTTTCCTTATTACGCTTTAGAACTTGTCTCTTGTACTTGTGCATATACATATATATTTATATCTATTTATAAAGATCTCTGAGTAAGACTAAAAATCTTCCCAGATTTTATATCATGAGGTCATCATGAATTAGAAACTCATCTGGCCCTGGCCCTACGTATTCACTCAGTCATAAGGGCTCAAACGGGGCGGGTAATCCATTCGACCCGGCCCAAACACGATGCCGCCCAAAAAGAACTGATGAGCAGCAAATTCATAACGGTAAACCACTTTACTCCAAAAATATCTACAGGCGACGATAAGAAGAGACGAAGGTTATCTAAAAGTTCAAACATCTGCACAATTGAGAGAAAAAGACAGAAACATAAGTGAAAAACAGATTTGAAAACCCAGTTCTGAGCTGAGAAAAAGAACAAGCTTGAAATGCCTGCGAAAAAGAGAATCTTTCTGAGACTGTTTTGCGCTGCTGAGAAGGTCCAATTCAGAAACAAGAATCGATTTTTCCTTCTTCCCTGATTTTACTTTCTTTTCTCCTTTCTCTTCGATGGCTTCAATGATCACTCTCCGTCGAAATTCGCCGAGGGCTGACCTTTCTCGGCTCGCCTGCTCTGTTTTGCACTGGCGAGTTTACATTAGGCTTCTGAAGTGGTTTTAGGGCAGCCATAATCTCAGCAAACGAAGGTCTTAAACTGGGATCTCTGCATAATGTAAAAGAAAGGATTATATCAATGGCTTGCTTTAAAAAAAATTGGATCTTTATGTTCAATTTTCTTCCTACTAACGTTTGCCAGCATCTTTCGATTATATCTGCAATAAGAGGATCGATGTTGTTCGGTATATCGAGTCGACGGTGTTGGAAACCAACAGCACCAACGACTTGCATAGGGTTCATTCCTCCCCAGGGCTGTTGCAGAGTACAAAGCTCCCATAAAATCACACCAAAGCTATATACATCACATCTGTAACAAAATAGACAATGAGATGATGATTATGTCCCAGAAAAAAAAAAAAAAAATTTAAACTGATTAGCATGTAACAACGTAGTAGTAATCTGTGCCTACTTCTCATTGGATGGCTCGTTTCTTAAAACTTCGGGTGCCATCCACTCTGCCTGGAATTTTCAAGAGAATAATCGAGTAAATAAATAAAAGGTAATTCAGATATTGTAATTGTTGAGAGCTTGTAATAAAGATTTCATTTTTTGGTAAACGTGAAGAGGATTCGAGCTTGCTTACCGTCCCAGCAGTGGAACGTGAGGAGAGAAATGTGCTGTGCTTCATTCTTGATAAACCGAAATCACATACCTGATGGATAAAAAAGGTAATATATCGATGATGAAAAACAAAAATATTATTAGCTGGGGCTTAAAATGGTTCACCTTGACAACCCAGTTTTTATCGACAAGGAGGTTTGGGGACTTGAGGTCTCTGTGAACTATCACAGGGGTGCAATTATGCAAATAATTCATTCCCCGAGCCTGTGATTAGGGAGGTCGATTAGCACCTAAATAAATCATTGCGTGCACAAAATGTGAAAAGCAAATAAATGGGGACTAAAGCATATACTGTATCAAGAGCCATCTTTAAGCGCCTGCGCTCGTCTATTTGACTGTTCGGACGATGAAGCAATCTGTACAAACTACCTCTGCAACATATGTGCATATATATATATATATATATATATATATATATATATATATTATATTATATATATATATATTGTAAATCAGATGAAGCAATGGCTTGTAGATAAATTAGTTGATAATCATACTAGAAGA
Organism: Craterostigma plantagineum; assembly: GCA_027422505.1. Lineage (NCBI taxonomy): Eukaryota > Viridiplantae > Streptophyta > Magnoliopsida > Lamiales > Linderniaceae > Craterostigma > Craterostigma plantagineum. The sequence continues at coordinate 8,504 of JAPQWV010004983.1, forward strand.
TGTAGATATTAAGTACCTTGGAAGAAATTCAGTTACGATGGAAAGATTTGGAGGACGAGTGACCGCTCCCATGAAGAGCACTACATTTGGGTGCCTCAATCTCTTCATGATTCGCACCTGGTCAAAAGTACACGATGTTGTTGGGTGGTGAAGAATCGAATATTATAGAAACAAAAGAAAAACTAGAAAATATGACTTTAAGTTTAAAGTTAGCAATGAAAAAACGAGGATGCCCAATTTTATGAAAAGAACATTTTACCTCACTTTTGAATTCCTCAAGAGATTGTCCGATAACATCTTGGTCGAGGAACTTCTTGACAGCAACTTCCTGAATTTCGAAAACAGACAAATTTCCCTATGAATGTGTTACAAACATGGAGACATCGCTGATCATGAGATCTATCAAGAGTTCCCAGTTTCTTTCACTTCACTACAGTCAATTTAAGACAAAACGCGTTTCTAACCATAACCAATACTCCGTGACACGTTCGATTATTCAATTCCAAGACGTCGAAAAAAGTTATCCAAGCAACAAGAGACTTAATAAACTCACAGTTCCATGCCAGTCTCCACGATAAACCTCACCATACGATCCTGAAAACAAATTTACAACATCCATCATCCATCGAACGTCTGAAACTATATCTCGAAAATAAACAAAAAGAAACAAATAAATCAAACAATAACAAGAGAAAAAGTCATACCAAGCCCGATACGCTCGCCCAAGACAATATCCTCCAAGGTATCTCACAATCAGCCACGTCGTCGAGCATAGCATCAGACTTCGAACTCTCATTACCAGTCGATCGATCAGATACCCTCTCGCCTTCAGAATTCGACCCTCCTACGCCTTCATTTTCTCTATCGCCATGGCTACTCTCTGCTAAAGGAGGCGGAGAAGAAGAATATTCAAATGCCTCATATTGCTTACTAGCAGCAGCTGCACTTGTAGCAACTATAGCAGCTGCAGCTGTTGCGATAGGAAGCTGAAGCTTTTGGTCAGTGTTCATCTTCGAAGTTGCAACCACCACTGATGAAGCTACAACAGCAGCTGCAACTACTGACGATACGTCTTGTTCAGACACTCTGCTTAGGTCCAAAGTAGGCTGTAAAAGCTTGGCCATGCCTTGTCTAGGGTAAGGCAAAGGAGGGAGAAGAGAAGCCTGATTGAGATTGCTGAAGTAAAGACCATCTTTTGGTCTGTTTCGCTCCGTATTTTCACTATCTGGGGGAGAGCTGTTCTTCGTTTCAACTAGCGGGACACTTCTGATCTGATCTGGGTAGGTTTCTGCAAACAGATTCGGCGGTGCAACGACGCCACTTTCGAGGAGAACGTCGTGGAGCTTCTGAGCCAAGTTGGGATTTTCCTTTGCAGCGTCGATCATATACTGAGAAACGTCCTTCACTTTATTTCTCTGAACGGCTGGCGAGCTAACGCCTTCTGTCCATGAGGGAGATCTACCGTGAGTGTGATGAGTGGGCTTGATGTAGTCGTCCCTATCGTAGGAAGCTCTATGAGTTCTTATCGGTTGCTGTGATCTGACGACCGATGATGATGTGGGCCCATCTTCGACTTTATCATTAGGAGTACTTTGGCTGAATGTGGATCTTTTGTTGGCTTCATTGAGCGAAGAAGTTACTAAAGTGCTCGATGAAGCTAACTGAGAAACGTTTTCGGGCTCTTTAGGAACAGTAGAGAAATGGTAGTCTTTGTTGACTACGTCTCCGCCGACGGCAGCAGCTGGGATAAGTGCGCCTGGATCAGCCATAAGATCGACAATGTATTCCCTGTACCACATTTTTTTACGTTTTCAAGAAACAAATTCGATAATAAGGGTAGCTAGCAAATCCTACGGATGATTTAACATCAACATAATAGTTAGAAAAGAAAATAATTTCTCAGGATTGAATCAAGGGGATTCTAGAATAAGAAGTTAGGCATGTCGGAAAAGTACTCGAAAAAGGAACCAAGTTGGTCTTTACCTTCCATCATCAATTCTCACAAAGTTCATCGCCACGTCATCAGAACCAGCGAACTGCTGGCCTTTCAGTAAGCAGCAAGGAATCCCCAAACTATCAGCCAAAACCTGCAAAAGCAGTTATCAAATGGATCTAATCTTTAATGATGATCATGGGTTGGTGTAAAGATGCTCAATATTCAGTAGCAAGAAAATAAAAATGATGTACAGCAGCGACTAACACTCTAAGAAAAAAACAAAGATTTAGTACTTTGAATAACAAAGCGCGGTGCCGAGCCAATCCAATGGTTAACGAACCAAGTGGCAAAACCATGCTGCTATTTTCAGCCTTCAAACTATGATGAAGGCTTCTCCAAGCCACTAACATGTTTTCTGGGTCGATTACTGGGCCGCCCATGTGATCAGAGACTACAGCAGCGAGCTTTTGCACCATATTGGACGTAGCTAAGTTTGCAGAATCTGCCCTATGTTCGCAAGAGATCTGCAAAACTTTCTTCTCAAGGCTCAGAAGCTTGGGGTCAGATTCTTTGTTCACGAGAATTGCTTCCCATGTAATATCATCAGTTATGGGCGTTTCTTGCAAATCGACCAGCGAAGGCATTCTCGACGAGGTGGGCCCAGTCACAATACCGTAAAGATCGTAGAAACCGTCCAGAATCTTGTCATCGTAGCTAAGAGCATTGTAATTCTGCGAACCAATGGTAAATGTAGGGTATGAGTAGAAAGGAAATAAGGTTGATCATAAACATATGACTCGAGGAAACTGACTATGTACATCAGACATCTTATGTGATACATTGAAAAAGATTCTATCTTATCGTGCAAATGGATCAAAGGATAAGTCATGAACAAGCATTTACGAAAACTCGGGCCTTCAACTAGCAAAGAGGGGATAAACTCACCCAAGTAGTTGACAAGGTACTCAAGATTAAAAGATTTCATTGTTTGACCAAATAATGGGCATTTGATCATAACCACATGCATCATGTATCTGACAAATGTGTAGCTAACACTAACTGAGGTAAAATTCGCGAAGATCACTACGAAAATAAATTACTATGGAAGTAACTTTTGTTTAACATTACCCAATATCTATAAGCCAAAACTTCGGCTGGAGTATTCTCAGGAGGATAAGTCCCTAAACTAATCTGCTTCACAGCTTCGATCTGAACTGCCTCGGGATCCTCTTTTGCGCTCAACTCTAAAGCCAACTGAATCTGATACTCCTCTTCGATCTCTTGATCCCTAGAGTTTCCCGAGCCAAGATCAACGGCCCTCACTGCATCTAAAGCACCTTCCAAGCTGCTACTACCGCCCGAATCAGAAGGTTCAATTCTTACAACATTAGAAGACGAAGGTGGGCTGGGATTATTACTGTGCCTATTCGTCACAGAATTCAACCAACCAGATATAGCAGAAAAGGGCTTATTATGATCTGACTTAGAGTGCGAAAGCTTCTCAGTCGAAGAGCCATCGCTCAATCTGAGAAAACCACTGCCTTTAGCCGACGACGTTGAGCTTTCTGAATCATCAGAGTGATTGGATCCTCCTCTGTGGAATTTCTTCAGAAGGTTTTTCATCTTTTTCTGTTTTTTTTTCCCTTTCCCTTCTCAGTTGCCACAATTGGCAATGCTAAAGAACAATCAACCTTCGCACGATTTTACCCATTGTTCTTCTCACCCCAAGAATATCTCCTCTCCGCCGTACAATAATTCTAAACAGAAACTGACGCTAATTTCTGGGTCAATGTCCAGATAACTCAAAGGAAAACATATCAAAATAATTCATACAGATAACGTGATACAAATCCCAACTTCAGAAGCTAACCAATTCGATACGTCTCTTAGTCCAGCCAAATCACAAAACAAACCGAAAGGAAGAAAAACCCCAACAAGGAATCGATTTCCGCGTGAGTGTGCGCGATAATTTTTTTCCGCGGACTGCGAAATCCTCAGAATAAAGATTCAACAATCCACCAATTAGACTGAAGAGAGAGTCAAATGTCGAGAGAGACGAAGTAAAAACACGAAAGTTTGTATCTTTGGATTGTGTGAAGGGTGAGGTGAAGAAACTAGGTAACTGTGGAGTAGGAAGAAGCTCGCAAAAATATTATAATCATTATTTTAACAATAATAATCGAGAAAAAAGACCGTAATTGTCAATTAGGAAAATTAAAAAGTTAAAAATAATAAATAGAAAGGAGAGGCGAATGGACAAACTGTGGGGGACAAGCAAAGGACATACCAAGTGGGAAAAAGAACCACGAAGTGGAGGTAATATCATTCTCATCCTAACTATTGCAACAAAAAAAAAAAATCTAAAAATGAAATCTTTTTCTCTTTTTCCCTATATTTTCCTCCAAGAAAATGAGATTCAAAAAGACAACTTCAATTTGTCCTCTGCTCTCTCCCTTTCAAAGTACCAAGGATTATATACTCAACAAGGACTTCAAAGTATACCGATTGAAATTTCTTACACCAACAACGGTTAGAAAGAAAAATCGTTGCTTTAATATTAGTCTTTTTAGTGCTAAAAATAGCCTACCCAACCTTTAGTGGCCCGATAGTACATACATGCGTTCTATCCTTTCACAAATTTTGCGGCGTAATATATACACGGAAAATTGAATAATATTTCTCATGTCTCAACAGTCTTTTTGGAATAGAAGGAAAAAAGCAGCATGATCATTGCTGTAGTTGTACAACCTTATCTAACAACAAAAGCTTCGAACAAAATATAATTTCAAGAAGAAACATGTAGTAAGATCATCCACCCTTTCTTCCCCCTTGTTTATAGATTGCAATTTTTTTTTCTTTTTTCTTTTTCTTTTTATCTTCGAGGGTCTCATATAGATCTCAAGCTCGAAGGGCGTCGACTTTCTCAGACAAATCATCCATTTCTTCGTACTTCTCTTCGATCGCTTCTCCCTGCCCGTCGATCAACATTATTACAGCCCGCGAAAAACATCTAAAAAGAACAAAAATAAAAAAAGAAAAGAACCTCGATGACGTCTCCTTTTTCTGTACGCCTACGCACTTCGAAGCGCTGATGCTGGCGCTCTTCAGAAAGCTTCGAGCGCTGAGCTGTCCCGAAATTTGCGTATCGACTTCCCTTGGCGGACTCTCAAGCGTTGCAGCGATTCTGTGCTCAGAATCGTCTTCGTTATCAACAGGCTTATTGTTGGGCCCCACGACCCTCTCTCTGCGACGATAGAATAGAACGTAAGATTATCGACATATCATATTATTACATACGTATATATATGTGTAAGTATAGACCTTGGCAAGGAAGCATGTTTTCTCATTAGAGGAGTGCTCCTTTCGCCTTTTCCGTAATGCTCCTCAAGGTGCGCAAACTGTCGCTTGAATCGATCGACGCCGCTGGGACCCACATTGGAGAAAAAAAGATACCGAGCATCAGCGTATCGAAAATTATCGATCTTATTACCATTCGTTTGATGTTCTTTTTGGCACCAAAAAAGAAAAGAGAAGGGACTTTTTTATTACCTTGGGTACATAAAACTGCTAGTTTGATCTCCACCGCGGAGGTATTCCTCGAGCATCTGAGGGTGGTACTCGAGAATCTGTTGTTATAGCTCAATATTTTAGCGCTCGAACCCCAAAACAAGAAATTAGATTTTATTTTTTTTTTTAAGAAAAGGCGCAACCTCTCTGTAAATCAATTCCCTGACGTCGTCTTTGCCCAGTTTTCTCCTCTCGAATTCGAACTCGAGCTTCGATATGGGTCGGGCCGACGGTTCTCTATCCACACTGGCCAACCCGCCAAAGTAAGGATGGGCCAGCGCCTTTTTTTTCAAACAAAAAAAAAAGAAATGGTTATAATCGTATGTGTGTATATATATATTTCGGTCCTAATAATACCTCTTCAGAGGTGGGCCTATCTTTGGGATCAAATGAAAGGAGTCGTTCGAGCAACTGAAGGGCCAAAGGATCTGCGTTTCGAAACCTATAAGAAAATGGGACAGGCGGTTTCCTTCGCATGTTGCTTAGGTATCTCCTCGCCTTTTCGTTTCTGATCTGCCATTTTTTTTTACGATGAACGACTAATTACTACAGCAGAAAAAAAGAAAAACACATTGTTAGGACAACCGTAATCCAACTAACCCTTGCGATAGTTTCTTGGGGAGGAGTGCCCAAGAGATCGGTCATTAAGTCCAATTGGTGAACCACGTTTTTCCCGGGAAATAAAGGCTTCCCCAAGAGCATCTCCGCGAATATGCAGCCAACGCTCCATATATCAATGGCGGGAGTGTACTGCCCAGAAAAAAAAAAAAAGACGATTGATGAAGAATGTGAAGGGAATAATCTGCAAACTTCTGCAAAAAGATCGCTTTTTGGATGGTGGGATCGAAGGGGAATGTAAAAAAAGCTTACTTTGGAGAAAAACGAACCGCAAAGCTCAGGTGCACGGTACCAACGAGTTGCAACATAGTCCTTTTCATTATAAACGCTTCAGTTACTAATAAGTTGTAAGAGATACAAAAAACTCCACGCAATTTGAGACTTACTGTCCAAAAAATTGCTGATGGGGCTTCGTTAAACGAAACTCGTGCAAGCCCGAAATCGCAAATCTTCAGCTTACAGTCAGCGTTTGCCAGAATGTTCTTGGGCTTCAAATCTCTATGAAACACATTTGCTACGCAGAAGTACAAGCAAAGTTAGTACATAGGTACACAATCTTGGGAGGAAAAAGTGAATGTAATAGAAGAAAATGTAAAGAAAAAAACCTGCGTGTATGTACTTCAAGCCCCTCAATAGCTGATAAAGAAAGAATTGATGGTGCTCGGGCGATAGGTCATCGTTCGCCTTAATCACTTGGTGAAGGTCAGACTCCATCAATTCGAAGATTACGTAAATGTCCCGAAATTCCCTCCTCGAGGGAGGAAGCATTATGTGTTTGATTTCGACAACGTCGGGGTGGCGAAGGAGGCGAAGGAGTTTGATTTCTCTGAGGATTCGAGTGGCGTCTGAGACGTGTTCGAAGACGTCGTTTATCTTTTTATCGCAACCTTTTCGCCCGTGTGGACGTCTATGGCTGAAGCTACTACGCCGTAGCTACCTTTGCCAACGACTTCTTGGACCTGATATTTGCTCGCCTCGCCGTACTCTGTGAAGAACTCCTTTTCGAGGTTGTTCTGTGACGAAAAAATTTGAACTTTTCTTGAGAAAATTTCAAGATTTGATCAGTTGAATGTAGTGAAAGAAGCAAAGAAAAGGCCCCCATATTACATCATAAGCTTATTACAGCTTACTAACTAGCAGAGAATCTCATCCAATAGGCTTTTTCGACGAAAACTGCTAAAGGTTGAAGCTTTATTTACTGGGAATCTTGGGTCGTTCTTTGGAAGTGACATCTTTATCGAAGGAAATGAAGGAACATGATGTAAGAACGCAATCAAAATGTCATAGATCAGACATGCTCATTCATATTAGCTCAGTGAGGCAGAAGACAAATCATCAACTGAAGAAATCGAATAAGTCAACTTCAGATCACAGCCCACAGCCCAAAAACTTGAGACAAACAGAAGCAGATCTGTGAAGTAAAAAGCAACGAAGCTTTAAAAAATAAAGGAGAAGAATGAAATGGGGCAACCTTTTTATGGGGATCCATAATCCCAGTGAAAGGAACCCTTTTTGGGACTTTGATCGAAGAAAGCCCTGAAATGTCTGAATCTTCAACTATGTCAAGCCCTTGAATCTCTTCTCCTTCCTCTCTCAGGACAGCATTTTGGGCTGTGTCTTCTTTATTACTATTTTTATCAGCATCAATAATGTTGTTTGAAGGAGTCAAATTAATGTTATTGTTATTATTAGAGACAGATGAAGGTCGACGCTGAAACAGGCGACGAAAGTTATCCGTAAATGTCCCTCCACCCATACTTAAAACAACCCCAAATCTCTTCTTTATAACGAAAAAAACAAATAAAGAAAATTACACAAGTTTTCTCCTACAGCTTCGATTTCGAGTACTTGAATCTTGATGTTCTTACAGCAGCAAAATCTTACCAGCCCTCTCTCTGTTTCTCTGTGGCTTGTAAGAGCTGAAGAATTGGAGTATATAAATAGACATAAATCTTTGCTTCTTAAAGGCGTGTTCCTAAATTTGATGGGCCATCGTTGAATGGAAATGGAAGTATTATATTTTTGGGACTTGGGAGTGTTTGGATGAAGTTACTTTCAGTGAACAAATCATGATGTGTGTTTTCTCTCGTTTCTTCCCTGACACTTTGAAGACAGCTTTGTCAAGGTTGGGCGTCAAAGATAATGATTATTACCTCAAGTCATAATTAATTGAAGACAGAAAGAAAATCAATAAGTAAAAAAAGAAAGAAACCTTTTCCTTTCTTTTTCTTTTTTATATCCGAACCCGCTAAATGGGTAATCAAAGCATGTGCAAGTGCAAGCCAAAAACCTTAATTTCTTGCTGAAAAAGAAAAAGTTTGTAACGCGTCATGTTCAATTTTCTATTTTTTCACTAGTTAAGATCATGGTTCTGAAACCGAGTTTTCGAACCGGACCGAAAATTTTAGTGGTTTAAGGTTTAGTGGTTTAACCGGTATAAAATCGGAATCAAACCGGAGTCAAACCGGTATATTTAAATATATATAATATATTTTTGTGATTGAATCAACTAAATAATAGGTTATATAGATGTTTTAGTTTAGTAACTTTTTCCTATATTAGAATTTTATAAGAATTAGGGTCAAAATTAAATAAAGTAAATTGTATTGGTAGTTAAAATTAATTATACGAAGGACTACAGAAATTAAAACTATAAAATTTGGGGTCAAAAGTAAATATAAATAAAAAGCAGTGTCCATTAAACAATTTCAAAACAAAAAAATGTGGGCTCAAGGATTCGAACCCAACTAACGAGAATAAAGCCCAATAACCTACCACTGGACCGCATTGCAAGATCCGTAACTTTTTTTTATTTACTTTTCCTACATTAACTCTCGTTTTTACTTTTTTTTTTAAAATAAGCTCAACCGGACCGGAATCGGACCGGATTTCCGGCCGGTCCGGTCCGGTTTTTAAAACCTTGGTTAAGATATCATCAAATCACCGTATGAGATGAACAATGTGTCATATATATGCATTTTGCATTACTTGCCACATCTATTAGTTGTAAGTTGTAACCACTTCACTTTCATACAAATATTTAGTAGCTTTTGTCCATGCTATATTATATTGATTGGATTTGAAAAAAATATTATATTGATTTAAGGTGAATCTACAGAAAAATACTCATTTGAATAAACATTTACATGTCAGTACAGTAACTCTGTCAGTACAACAGGGGGCAGGCCTCAGCTAGGTGTATGATGAAGATTGATCTGAGGAACGCCTATGATACAGTTGAATGGGAGTTCCTACTTAATCTCCTGAAATATCTTAGATTCCCGGTGCAGTTTGTGGTCTGGGTGAGGGAATGCATCTCGACGGTTACATACAAATTGGCCATCAATGGGAGGCTTGAGGGGCATATCAAAGGGGCTAGAGGGTTGAGGCAAGGTGACCCAATGTCACTTTTGCTGTTTGTCTTGGTCATGGAATATTTGACTAGAAGGTTAATAGTGGCCTCAGAAACAGAGGGATTTAAGTTCCACCCTCTATGCAAGCAGCTCAAATTGGTCAGCATGTGCTTTGCTGATGATCTCCTGATAGTATGTAAGGCTCATACTCCATCTGTGGGGCTAGTGAGGGACAGCCTGCAGCATTTTCAGAGAGCCTCAGGTCTGGCTGCTAATCCTTTAAAGTCCAGTACCTACATTGCTGGCTCATCTCAGACTGTGAGGCAGCAAATCCTTGAGCTGACTGGATTCCCTGAGGGATCATTCCCTATGAAGTATTTTGGGGTGCCAATCTCACCAACGAGATGGAGCAGGGCAGATTGTGAATCACTGGTGACAGGGTTGCGAAGAGGATTGTGTGTTGGACATCTAGGAACCTTTCCTACGCGGGTAGATGTTGCCTCGTCAACTCCGTGTTGTTGGCACTACATAGCTATTGGGGATCAATGTTTACACTGCCTGTGTTGTGCTGAGAATAGACCAAATATGCAGGGAGTTTATATGGGGAAGAGGTGTTGGGGGCAAAGTTAGAGCCTTGGTAGCATGGGACAGTGTCTGTCTGAAGAAAAATTGGGGGGGGGGGGACTAGATATAAGGGACTGTGGTACGTGGAATTGTGCTAGCATTGGGAAGATAGTGTGGGATATCTCCCAGAAAAAGGATAGTCTCTGGATCAAATGGTTGCACTGCTACTATTTGAAGAGGGCAAGTTTCTGGGAATACCAGCGAGCTGGAGCTAGGAGCTGGCAGTGGAACCAGATCCTTAGAGCAAGGGATAAAGTCCGAGAGGGATATAAAGATGGGCGGTGGTGTGCGACAAGGGATGGGTGTTACACCATATCTTCAGGCTATATGTGGCTGAAGGGAGAGAGGGCATCAATGGCCACTGCTGCAGTTATTTGGAATCGTTGGAACCTGCCTAAGCATTCATTCATCTGCTGGTTGACCATGCATAGGAAATTGCTCACAAGAGATAGACTTGTCCATTGGGGGATGAGTATCTCTGATGCTCGCTGTGTACTGTGCCATCGAGCTGATGAGAGTATTTCACATCTATTCTTTGAATGTGAGTACAGCAGGGGTGTCCTTAAGGAGGTCAGGAGTTGGCTACAGGTCAACTTAAAAGAAGAGGCTACAGGGTGGATAAATCAGATGGTACGTATGAGCAAGCAGAAGTCCTTAATGCCGAAGATCCAAATTGCGGGTGTGGTGGCGATTATATATACACTGTGGAAGGAACGGAACACCAGAGTGCATGGTGGGTGTGAGGCGACTACACTGGAGCTGGTTCATAAGTTCAAACGCAACTTTCAAGATCAAATTAGAGGAATGAAGTTTGGCAAGGGCTCTCGCATGGGACTAGATTTTGTGCGTGGCTTATGCTACTTCTAGTTGAGTGGGTAACTTTCTCCCTGATGACTAGTTGGTGATGTTGATAAGTGTAGCTAACACTGGTTTATGTGGTAATGAAAATTATTTCATACCAAAAAAAAAATTTTGTCAGAATGTTTTTATATAAGTACCCGTTTGACTGTGTGTACCATTTTCCAGTGTTGGCGTACCTTTTTATATGTGTATTATGTACCACGTCACGCGTTATCCATATATGTTTTTTATGGTACCTTAATGTGTTATATGATGTACCATTTTCTCAATGAAATATGTATCACAATACGCTGCTATATGGTACCTAAAATGTGTTATATGACGTACCATGCAGCGGATCGGATACCAATGTGCAAAAAACTTATTCTAATACGTACCTACATATAAAAAACACGACAAGGTACTGACTTGCAAGTTTTTATACAAATGCGTATTTTTCTATAGATTACCCTGATTTCATTGGCTGTGGAGAGTAGAAAAATTAATTGGAGAGCTGCCCACTTTTTTTGGCCCAATAAGAACCAAATTGCACATACTTGGGCCCACCAGCCCATATTTTCTGAAAACCCTAATTACGCAACGTTATATATAGAGCACATCCTGTGAGATAGCTGCACACTCTTCTCATACCCTTCTCCAAAATCAGTCACTAAGCTTAGATCACAAAAATGGCGCAAGAGCAATTGGTACTCAGAGGCACGATGCACGGCCACACCGATTGGGTGACGGCAATTGCCGCGCCGATCGACAACACCGACATGATCGTCACGTCGTCGCGGGACAAGTCGCTCATCCTCTGGTCACTGAACAAGTCCGACGGCGGATCTTACGGAGTCGCTCGCCGCCGCCTCACCGGGCACGGTCATTTCGTGCAGGACGTGGTGCTATCGTCCGACGGCCAGTTCGCCCTGTCTGGATCCTGGGACGGAGATCTCCGCCTGTGGGACCTGGCGACCGGCGAAACCACCCGCCGGTTCACGGGGCACACCAAGGACGTGATGTCGGTGGCGTTCTCCCTCGACAACCGTCAGATCGTGTCGGCGTCGCGCGACCGTTCGATTAAGCTGTGGAACACGCTGGGAGAGTGCAAGTACACCATTCAGGACCAGGACGGGCACTCAGATTGGGTGTCGTGCGTTAGGTTTTCTCCTAACAATCTACAGCCGACGATTGTCTCCGCCTCTTGGGACAAGACGGTGAAGATCTGGAATCTGACCAATTGCAAGCTCAGGGCGACCCTCGCCGGCCACTCTGGGTATGTGGAGACCGTGGCTGTGTCGCCCGATGGTTCTTTGTGTGCGAGCGGTGGGAAAGATGGTGTTATACTGCTGTGGGACTTGGCTGAGGGCAAGAGACTCTACTCTTTGGATTCTGGCTCCATTATCCATGCCCTTTGCTTCAGTCCCAACAGATATTGGCTGTGTGCGGCCACTGAGTCGGGGATTAAGATTTGGGATTTGGAGAGTAAGAGCATTGTTGTCGATCTTAAGGTTGACTTGAAGCAAGAGAGCGAGTTAATTCCCGAGGGCGCACAAACTGCTGCCAAGACAAAGGTATAATCTTTCTTTTAGTACTTTGAATTGCTCATCTGTTTTATCATTGATGGCTACGTAGCTGAGATAGGCGTGTAGTCTTATTGAGCCTTATTGGTGAGCTTTGATGGTTATGTTTGTTTTACAGCCTTAACACTAAAGCTCGTGTTTTTATATGCTGTTTTGGTGAAAACTCACGGTAAAGAAACTAGATATGATAGATGATTGGATTGGTAGAGTCTCGTGTTTTTAACTATTGTCGATAGAAACACTTGCAGCAAGTGTTACTTGTTTGTTCCAATGTGTTATGACATTGTTGTAATGGCATTTGATATTGCTAAACATTGTTTGTATTCTTTGATCGATAGGTAATTTACTGCACTTGTTTGAACTGGAGTGCCGATGGAAGCACGCTCTTCAGTGGTTTCACAGACGGCGTCGTGCGAGTTTGGGGCATTGGGCGCTACTAAAAGCTCTATGCATGTATTTTTCTGTCATAAGCGGAGTTTTAAGTTAGATTTCTTAAATTAAGTGCTAAAAGTTGTGTTTTCATCGTACTGGTTTTGGGGAACTTCTTGTCTGCGTTTAATTTTGGAATTGATTGTTATGGAGTCTCTTTTGTTCTGTTATGCCCACAAGCATGGATTTGATTTTCCCTCTCATTTTATTATGGTATAATTGCTGCCATTGTTATCTGATGTGGACCGCGTAAAACGACCTCTTGAAACGGTGGTTGGCGCGATTATTCTTCCCCTCGCAATTCCTCTGGCACGAGTTCCTCGGTCTCCGTCAGCCTTCCCCGTCGAATCTAGCACTCAGAAACTCAAAAACACGTCAGAAAGAGAAGGGGTTGGTGCCGGCGTAGCCCCTTCGATGCTTAAGTCAGAAAACGGGTGAATATAGGTGCCTTGGCTCATAAAACAGTTTCTGGTATTGTAAAAATGTACCTGGGAAATGAACTATCCGGTGCTAACTGACCTCATTTCATTTCGTCTTCACCTAGTCTTCCACCCTAGCCCGCTTTTCTCGCGAACTTCAGGCTGGGAACGTGATCTTCCCACGATCCCACGTTCTCGTCTCCCCTTCCTCCTTTTAGTTTTCTTCGTGACTTCGTCTCCTCGTTACGAAACTGCCCTGTTCGGGCATCTATTTTTCCCCGGCCTTGCCCCTCTGGTCGGGCTCTTGCCTCACTTACGGAGTTTTTGGCGTTGCCTGGTCTTATCTTCCTGTCTCTTATGTTCTCGGGCGACTTATTTTCGGGCGTTCCCTTCTCCATGACCTCCTCGAGCACTTCGTCCCGGTCTGTCTCTCATTTCCCCTTCCGCGAGGCTCGATCGGGCATTTAGCCCTCCTTCGGGCTCAGCCCCCCATGATTAGGCTGTTCTCTTTCCAGCCCTCCTACTCCTTGCTATGGGACCTTCCTTCTCGACTTGCAGCCGATCTACTCGGGGTATCTCTTCGTGCCCTTATCATTTCTTTCGTGCTCTACTACTCGCGGGAACATTTCTTAGTTTACATTATATAACCGTTAGCTATCAAACCCGAGGGTAACATTATCTTTTGTGATGCCTTCGCTTTTCATTTACAGTATAGTATATTGGCACCCGATGTTATAATATTAATTTATATTTTAGATTTTAATAGGTTTAATTATAATGTTGGATTTAATTTTATATTATTTTTAAGAATTAAAAGATGATTTTTAGGATATAATGATGATAAATTTAAAATTGGGTAGAATATTAATTTGTGGCTGTCACACCAATTAATTTGGGAGCAGTTACACTCCCTTAAAAAATAGAAGGATGATTCCCTTTTTTTAATTTATTTAATTTATAAATTTATAATGTGTAACACTCGAACACTAAATTAGGTAAGGGTTTTTCGTACATGTAATGTAAGGATTTTTAAAAATCATCTATTTGAATATACGTAGATTCCGTTGTGGATATTTTCCATGAGGTTGTTGCTTGAAACATCGGATGTAACCATGGAATTAATGACTTAACTCCGATCTAAGTTACATTTAGTCGGATGGAATAACAAAGCCTTTGCGTTGACAAAAAAAACCTGGTAAACACTAAAAAAGAAAGGGGACATTACACATAGATACTCACTTGCATAAAAACTTGTAATTCAGTACCCTGTCAGTATTTTTTTACATGTAGGTACCTATTAAAATAAATTTTTGTACATAGGTACCTTATTCGCCGCAGGTACACCATTTAACACATTCAGGTACCATATATCAACTTATGTGTACGTAATACATTGAGAAAACGATACGTTATATATAACTCATTTAAGGTACCATATAGAAATCATATATGATACCGTATAAATGTGTGACGTGGTACACAATACACACATAAAAAGGTACGTCAAGACTGAGAAAATTGGTACAAACAGTAAAACGATTACTTATCTTTAAAATTTCTGACATATATACTGATTTGTAAATTTTTATTGAATTGAGTATTTTGTATGTACGTCGCAAAACGAAAAGTTGTTTCAATAAATTAAATGCTATTTAATTAGCAATATATAGGAAAAAGAATTTACTGGGCAATTACGTGTTGAAGGCCTTCTTTTCTTAACCCGACCCGCCATCCAAGAAAAGAATATACTGATGGCGGTATCGAAGTAAAATATAACAGTTGCTCTTTAAGCATTAGCTCTTAAGGAGAAGCCCCTTCCACAGTTTGATTTTGTTTACCATTCTCTCTTTTTCTATTCGAATCATCTTTCTGTGATAGTAACGGAGGAAAAACCGGCCACTCTTAGGGCCGGCGATAGAGCCTTATCCACAATCATCTTCAGAAGAGAACCAAGTGAAGGAGCTGAATGTGGTGAGCTCAAATTTCTGGAATTTTTGGATTTGTTTTCTTGTCTCGTGAATTAAATTATGTGTAGCCCCACTCAATTCCTACTGGGTTTCATCTGTTGGTTTGAAAAATCTAACCTTTTTACATTCCAGTTCCTTGCCCTAAATCAATTTTATGTGTTCGATTTCCTCTACTGTAAAATCATGCTGTTTGA
>JAPQWV010004984.1:0-24028 GCA_027422505.1 Craterostigma plantagineum
TATTATTATTTTTTTCGCAGTACAAGTGTTATATTTTTAATAATATTAATATATTATTTTTTTCATCATCATTTTATTTTATTTTTTTTAATACTATTATTATTTTTTTTCGTACGTCACTACTACTTTATATTTTTTCTGTTAGAATTTACGTGGATTTTTAACCTTTCGCAGAAATATTGTTTGGTGCATGACACGAAGCTCAAATAAGGATCTTCCTATTCGACGCGGAAATAGAAGCGATGTGACGGCGTAACAACCGAAATCGTAGACAAGATGGAGGTCAATAACAAGACAATCATGAGGAACAAATTACCATGAGTTGGTTATTCGTCGGCCCAGTCTGTTGAGTCGAGCACTTCCGGGCAGCTTGATGATAATGACCCTGATAGACCTGAGAACCAGTTCGAAATCAAGCCGTTACTATGCACATGGTTACTGGTTCCGTACAATTTCACGGGTTGACCAACGAGGACGCGAACCACATATCACGAATTCACCCAGATTTGCAGAATAATTAAGTACCCAGGTGTGTCGAATTCATCCATCAAGTGCGCCAATGTCGACAGCTCTTTCACTAGTATTGTCAGCCACGCTATCATCAGACATGCTTCTTCGGTAGATATAAAAAAAAAAAAATAGTAACCAATAAAACTTCCTAATATGCAATATTAACATATTCCCAGTCGAAGTGTTATAGTATCATTCGAGGTACAGCCTTATTTCGAAATTATAACTTCAATATGAAAATCGTAAATCCCAGCCCTAATTCGCTGTAAATAACTCGTTGATCCCGAATACAAACTTTTTCTACACATTATACGAGCTGAGGAGCAAATTGTTGGCAAATGAAGATGCTACTTACATTTAATGGAGTCGAAATAGTTCGAACTCTAAATCATAGGTTTGAGCTCTCGCGTCTGCTCTTTGATTTCGTCTTGCTTTTCTTTTGCTTTATGAGTTTTTCTTCTAATTTAAAGTTCACAAATAAAAGTGTTCACGTACTAATTCTTTTTGTTTACTTGGGCCTTGAGCTTTTTTTGTTGGGCTATACTTTTTAATTATATTTACCAAAAAATTAAAATTGGATACCGGATATCCGAATTTTACCCTTGGACATATCCGGACCCGATCCGGTTTTCACTTAAAAGAATGCAGATCGGATATCCGATCCGGTTTTTTAAATCGGTTATCCGGTTTTCCGGGTTATGAAACCGCATATCGAATCGGAATCCGGTTTTCGATATTTTCGCTCAACCCTAACATCAAGTGTGCCTTGGATAGTTAGTACTTATCAAAACCCATCAACAATATAAGGTGATCAAATAAGAAAACCCTAGACAAGGGAGAACAAGCTCAGACGAAATTAAGTAGAAGAGAAGAACTCATCTAATACCAAACGAATTCAAGTTCTAGGAAAGGTATATCCTCTTACTTTAAGGTGTGCGTTTTACTCATATATATAAACTTATTTGTTTAACCTTTCAAAACTTAAAATTAAAACGATAGAAGGGGATTTAGGGTGTACCATTTTCCTAGATTAGGATAGTTTTCAAAGAGAATCTTGATTTTTATGCTAATAGTCGATTTTAGGGTTTCAAGTATATTTTAACATAGGAACTTAGGTTACGTTTGATGAGGGTGGTAAGGTAGGAAGCAGATTATGAAGAAGAAGGTAGCTTTAAATGAAATAGACCACATGAGCAATTGGGCGATTGAGCTAAGCAAGGTAGGAATCAATCGAAACTAGGGTTTCTTCTAACCTAAATTAAGACAATTGGAATCCCAGTTTCCAACGGAGCCGAGACCGTGCACCCGACCAGTCGATGTGTAGGAGGACCCAATGAAGACGATCCCCAAGAGCCCGGGAGTCTTAAACTCGTGCGATGAGAGATCCAAACGCAAGGATTTGTGAGACATACTAAGATGCTTTGGCCGAAGTTCAATTTGTGCCGAAGTCTTAAAATAGTTTTAATTTTAATTTTGAAATTTATAATTTATGTTTAGTAGATGAAATATAATTTTTTAAATAAGGAGAATAAGAAGTAGGAGTATAAGTATAATAACTGAAAATTAAGGGGTTAAATATGATAATTATTTAATTAATGAGATTAGAAATAGAGAGGTTAATTGTAAATATTTTACAGACCAAAATAACAGTTAATAGCTACCCATCACCCTTAATATAATAGAATAGATAAACCTAACTCACCTATACATAAAAGATAATGGCATTCACATCATCATCTGCTGTGGTGGATTATTTTTCTTGTTGCTTGAAATGAGGCTTAAGGCCAATCCAACACTGGTAATAATCTGAATCCATGTAAGGAGATTCGAGTGCCCAATGGCAGACCCGAGGTATGAGGCACGACTCGAACATGAACGCCATCGTATTACATATCCTCTGGGGGCCCACACCGTCCCCGAGCGCAATAGTCCCCTGCAAAAGTCCATAATTATTTAGACGTCGTATTACGAAAAAAGAAACGTATTATTAATCAACATTTGTATTGTATTGAGGTACCACCTCGTAGGTTTTTGTGTCGGACCGTGGGGAGTCATGCAGCTATGAAGGCTCGCGCCGCCTGGAAGAAAACCATCTGCTTTGGCCTAAAAAAATGTATAAAAAATATTTTCTATGAATTGTGGGGAAAAAGGAAAAGGCGGCACTCCGTGTATATTTCTACAGAAAATAATCGAAGAGTCGAAGGCCAAGGTGAAAAAAAAATGGCTGATCAACTCGAGTGACAAATTTGTGGACGGTAGTTTCGAAATCGTAGCAATTCGAGAACATATAGATCAGAAGTTGCAATTTTAGAACAGTAAGGTCAAAAGACTCAAGCAATTTGAGTACAATAAGTTTTAATAAATGAAGCAACTTGAGGACAATAAGTTTCAAAGTTCCATAGTTAATTGTCCTAATATTGCTTCAACTCTGAACTCATTATCATCAAATTGCTTCAATTTAGAAACGTATTGTACTAAACTTTCAAACCCTTAATTAGGGTGTCCTTATAAGGCCACCACCTTTACCACCTTTAGTTTAATATGCATGACCAAAAAAAAGTTAAGCCATTACTAGGCATTATGTTGTATATATGTTTTGTTATATATACCAATGGTTGTTACATTATTACCTCGTATCCTCCATAGATGAGACCCATGAACTCGCTCATACAGTTTCGGTGGTAATACGGAGGGCGGAATGTGTGTTCGGCGACCAACCACCTCGGAGGGAAAATTACAAAGTCAAGCAATGCCACGCCGGGCCGTTCAGTAGGTGCTGTAATAACTGTATTTGATTCCAATAAATATTATTACAAAAAAGAAATACATGTACTACAACTTACATACACAACATAGTTGAATAAGTAACAGCATTGAAAACGTTGACAATGGACTTCCATACCTGTGTTTATTGATGGATCTCCGTGATCGATTAGAACTGTATTATACGGACAGAACTTCTTCAGATCATACTGAAACCAGAAAGACAAAGCATTGATTCCGTCAGGCAGATAAATATAGCATGTTATAGTACGATTAAAAACATACCAGATGGATCAAAATACATTGGGATGTGGTTGTCATTATACAATCTCAAAAATAAGTCTTCATATTAAGAAAAACGACCTTTTTCAGTTATAGTCCCAGCTCATTTCAATATGTTTCTTGACTTGAATGACAATCTCAACAGAAAGCAGCTTAGAATAACACTCCCAACCTTATAAGGGACGTAATTTCCATGCCAACCCACAACATTGAAAAGCGAAAAATCTTGCTTTGCAGTAAAGAGCTCCCCACCAAACTTCTGGACAATGGTATAGCCCGGGCGGGATTCGCACTCAAACCAAGCCACGGGCGCAAGAAAATCCCTTGAAGCAGCAAGACCATTTGCACCTATGTATAGTTAAACCTCATATCACATTGACTTATTACAGAAATCAGTTATACCATGATACATTAGTATTCTCCAGCAAGAAACAAGTCTTAAGTTGCGAAGTTTAACCTATTGGTCCAAGATCGGGAAGTTGAAAATGAGTTCCAAATATCTCAGCTACATACCCCTCGACGGTCCATCAGGCAGATCAACCACGAATCTGAAACCTTGAGGTATTACTATTATTTCGCCTGGTGACACTTGCAATCTTCCACATTCCGTAGTGATCCAAAGCCCTATATCAAGCAAAAACAAAGATATCAAAACTATATCAGCCAAATGTCAATGAGGTATCATTTCATTACCAGTTGCAGGTTATGCCATCACGAATCGTAAAGAACATCAACCCAATTTCAAAAAACAGTCAGATTCAACACATAACCCTCAAATTCAGTAACTATATACAGAGAAAAACCTTCACTTACTTCCTTCTTGAGGCACGATTAAAAAGTCTCCATCAGCATTACAAAAACGCAGAATCCTCCATAGACTTGTTTGCCGTGTACCTAGATTTCAGAAAAATGACTCCCTAAAAGATCAAGTGGAATCACATAACATCATACAAGTTCAAAGCTAAGGCCCTGAAACAATAATGCTGAAACAGTGAAGAAATCAAAAGGTCTGAACAAGAAATACCACTAAAATTACATGTGAATTGCAAAACCGTGGCGGAGATAAGAACTGCCCGACCCGCAAATGGTAAACAACCCGTCGATAAAATCGGTCGGTGATTCTGGAAACTCCACGGGTTTCCACCGCAGCTGAGTCGGCGTTGCTTTGCTATTCGATTGATCGAATTCGCTCACTAGCTTCGTATGGCTGGGGACTCTTGGGCTGAATGGCTCGTGGGTCACAGATGGTTTCACACGATACAGCCAACTGATTCACACGATCGAAATCATCAATTTGCTATAGGAAAATAACTTCAACAGATTCACGAGATAGCTAATGCTTGGAATGGTATTCGTAAAAGTAACCTGCGCTGGTTGAGCTTGCGCGGAGAGGTAAAAGACGTGCCCGATATCTGCTCGGCGTTACAGACGTAGGGACACGTAAGAGGGCTGTTCTGTCCACGCGGAATAGCTCCGGCGATCGCCTCCGACGAAAATTGGTTGCCGAAACCCGAGAGATACTCGAGATCGGCCGGGAACGGAGGCCTCCTCGGCTGCGTAGCGGCGTCCTCCATTGCCTGATGATCGTCACGCTTTGCTTATTTCCTCTGATTATTGGACGGTGTGTTTCGGTGCTGAGCTTTGTGGATTTCGTGAAGGTGTTATAAAGGCAGGAAAGGCGTGTGGGAATGTATTTAACTATTTGGATAAATATAACACGTGGATCGTCGATGGAGCCGTTTTGTTTGGGAATTTATATGCGAATTAATTTCTAATTAATATTAAGGGTAAAATGCTATAACCCAACCTCTAAATGTTTCGTCGAAATGCACATAAACTCCGTAGTTTTTTTTATAGTACGGTATTCCCTCGTGGTTTAACTAATGTTGACCGTACCCCCGGGCAGCCTTTTTTGCCTGAAATTGGATTACACGCGTTCTTACTGCAGGTGGGTTAAGCTCGGACCATATTATATGACAGAACAACCCCAGCTATTCACCTTCTTTTCAAATGATAACCCCGGGCAGCAGTTTTTGCTCGAAATTGGATTACACGCGCTCAAATGCCATATTATTTACTGTTAAATGATCAGATAACCCCAACTATTCTTCTTTTCAAATGATAACCCACAGGCAGCAATTTTTATTCTAGAGAGGCCGGAGGTTATCATTTGAAAAGAAGGTGAATAGTTGGGGGTTACTCTGGTCACTTAACAGTAAGTAATATGTCCGAGCTTAACCCACCCGCAGTAAGAAGCGCGTGTAATCCAATTTCGGGCAAAAATGGCTGCCCCACGAGTACGGTGCAACATTAGTTAAACCACGATGAAGTACAATACAATAAAAAAACCAGGGGGTTTATGTGCATTTCGGCGAAACGCGAGGGGGTTATATGCATTTTACCCTAATATTAATAATTAAACGAATTATAATGTAATTGATAATATGTATACATTATATAAAGAGCATTGGGATCTAAAACTAGGAATGACAATGCGGCGTATATAGACTCGGACCCGCCCCTAATGAAGTGAGTTTTTTTACTATTCCGCTATTGGGGCGGTGGGTCCCAAAAGCCTCAACCCGGCCGGTTCTGGGGCGGGTCTCGGTCTTGCTAACCCGCGGCGAGACCCGACCCAAGATCCGCCCCGATATATATTTTATATATAAATTTAACTTATATAAATTAATTTTATTTACTTTATTTACTTTTATTATAGGTGTATGTATAGAGTGTTGGAATTATTAATAGAAATCTTTGTGGTTGGATAAGTCTGTACTTAAAATACTCTTATTATAAATATATATAGAAGTGTTGGAACTATTAATAAAAATGTTTGTGGTCTAGTGGTCTCTATACTTAAAAATAGGTCGTGTTCAAACTCTAAAGTACTTGAATTTTTTTGGATTTTTTCCATTTAAAAAGTTCGAATTAAAAAAATAAAAAAAAAAAGTAAAAATAACACGAAGCGGGTCAGACCCGGTTCGTGCGGTTCAGGGTAGGTCCAAACCTTAGGTGGGGTCGGGCGGGTCTCGGGTCCAACATAAATTAATCAGGGTGGGTCTTGGGTCCTGCCAAACTCGCTTCAGACCCGTCGCGCTGCATCCGTATCTAAAACTGTCAATTGGTCTCTTAAGTATTTTTATCATTTTACCCTTACTATTTTAGTTATTACAATTTATCATTAGTTTAAATTTATTTTTAAATAACTTAATTAATAATATAAATATTCAAATATAAATATATTGCACATGAATTGGATGTGCTAAAAAGAATAGTATTAATACTTCTTATATATTTTAAATAAAATACTTATTTTAATATAAATACTAAATATTTAATATATTAAAAAATAAATTTTCGGGCTCGACAGGCCACGACCCAAATATGATGGGCTCAAGTTCGGCTTGATTGCCACACAGCCAGCTAGAGCTCGACTCGAGCTCGATTTTGACCGAGCTCGAATCAAACTTTGATCGAGCTATTCGTGAGCAGTTCGGCTCGTTTTACACCCATATTTTCGTAGATTAAAGCTCGCGCCGAGATTAGAAAGCACAAATAGAACGATTTAAGGCAGAGCTTTACACTTTATAAAGTTGCAGTTGGCAGATACAATTTTATCATCCTTGAAGCTAAGACCATCTCCACCGAGAAACGCATTCTCAAACTCAAAATGCAGTAATTCTTCTCCAACCGTTCAACTCATTCTCAAACTCAAAAGACTATTTTGTAATATTTACTTCCACACCAATTGTTACAAATTTCAATGCTACCCACATATTTTAGACAACAAATATTATTTAAGACTACAACGATCGAATCTTCGACTTCTCAAAACAAAGGCGAACTGTATGGACCTAAGTTTACGGTTCTTGAGACAAAACGTACTATGAAAGCATACGATTATCAGGAAACGGCACACAGACTTATATTCTTAAACCATAGCATAGCACCCATTCTTCTTTCGTATAAGTACCAAAGGTGGAGTTTTTCACACACTAATACATCTGATAATTGGATATTAAACAGATCCATGCTTCCATAATAACACCTAATTCACTTCATTACAAGGGTCTAAGAGCTCTAACCCATAAAGCACGCGAGCAAATTTCCCAGCAGAGGATCACCGCCATCACCATTGTTCTTGAAGTACAGTGCCTTAATCTTCTCAAATGCGTGCCACGTCAGAAAGCTGTCAGAGCGCGCCTATACCAACCTCCCTCTTCACACTGAGCGACTGAGCCACACGCTCCAAAACCACCGTAGGGGCCTTGGCAAAACCTCATCAGATGCTTCACATCGTAAACCCTCTCCCCAAAGAGAGACCTCGGTAGCCCCATGAACTCAGCCAAAGCCCCGGGCAAAGCCTTCCCAGTGATCGCCTTGATGAGGTACCCAAAGTCGTAGCCAATGTGGAAGGTGACGTCATCGCTGCAGACGAGGCCGAAGGACATCATCAGCTCGGCGAACCGAGCTGCCTCCACTCCCATCTGGCGCCTGGCGGCGAAGTCTATCCCATTGGCGCGCAGGAGGTCGATCGACTTGTGTTTGTGTGTGAGTTAATATGAGATAATATGAGAGAGAATGAAAATAAAGGATTTTAATGAAATTAGTAAAAGTTCAGTTGCATACCAACCGTATCAAACTAAAAAATGCGTCCAATGAAGAGAGAGAATGTATCAAACGCATTTTGGTTTAGTTTTGGTGTTCAATTGGAGAAAATTTACTTCAAATTTTGGATTTTGGTGTTCGATTGGAGATACTCTAAGCATATGAAAGAGAACGGTATTGCACGAGCACAGTAGCGAGTCAAAACAGTTTCCAGTTCCAGCGGTGTTGTAGTAAAAGACAGTGATGGAGAGCTAGACATGTTGAGTGAAATATAACTCGTGAGAACAAGTTTCGAAGAACGTGTGAATCCTGAGAGAAGAGAACCAGTTTACTTTGGTGAATCGATACGAACTACGTAAAATCCTCTGGTCAAAATTTCAAAATTATGACTAAATCGCACTAATTTTATAAATAACCTACACATCTCTTTGTGCTTAAAATACTAATCTTATTAATAACAATGCCTTGTTTATTAATATTAACTATTTATACTCTTATATAAAGAGCCTATTAGCATTGATAAAAAGCTGTCAATTTTTCTTTTCAAAACATTATAAAAACTGTCAAATTGGTCTGTCAACTTGATATGTCTGTTACTATTTTAGTTTATTCTTTAATCAAAATTTTAATTTTTAATAACCTGATTAATAATCTTAAACGTTCAAACAATTGGATGTATTTGCACATGTGTGTGCTAAGGTGAGCGAAATCGGATATCGGATTTTTGGATACCAAAAAATGATATCCGTATGTCTTTAATCGGATATCCGAAAATCTGATATCCGCTTTATTCGGATATTTAAACCGGATATCCGCATTCGGTTTATAAATTTATATTTCTTTAGTTTTTATATTTTCTTTTCAAATCATTTTTTTATTTCTTATCAACATAAAAAAATATATTTTTTATATAACACATAATTCAAACAGTATGTGAATTTATATTATTCAAAATTACATAATAAATAATAAACACTACACCACAAATTCACATGAAATTTTAACTTGCATATCGATGTTTTTATATTTTTTAATTTCAATTCTCTAGCAAAGTTTTTTGCAATAATAAAATAATATAAAATTAAATATTCTACGTTGAGGATTTATTTTTCCTTTTTTGGACCATCATTTTTCTTTTTGTGCTATATTTATTATTTTTTAAATATAAAACCGGATAGTGGTTATCCGAATTTTAGACAAAATCACTATCCGTATCCGACCCCATTGTTAAAATCGGATATCCGTTTTCGGACCGGTAGGAATCCATTTCCCGATATTTTGCTCGTCCATCTGTGTGCTAAACATACTACTATTATACTTAGATGCAAGAACAGATATTAGATGGTACAATGTGTCAATGTTACAATTTTTCCATTAAATAAATCTAATCTTCAAAAATTTTAATTAATATTTTTACAACAATATTTGATATTGCAGCACTAGAATCTACTTGACAAATTACTAATTATTATTGTTAACGTGCACACCACAAAGAATGTAATACTATATATATATATATATAAGATATATATCACTTTTTCATATTAATCATAATACAAAATCTTATAAAACACCAAAGTACAACGAAGCGACACAAATGAAAGCGATAGTGATCATCACATTAGCGACATCATCCACCATCGCCACTTCATTACAAACTCATACTAATTCACACTTACATTAATTAATTAAGACAACAACACAATAAAATAACATAATACGACCAATACACCTCTAATCGCATAGAACCCACTCTTATAGTAGATACTTAAAGAAGCCCTCGAATAGTTACCGCTATAAGGAGAATACAAAGGAGGCGTCGGAGGTGAGTTTTGTCCACCACCACCTGAACCACCAGTACCTCCGCCACTGCCGCCACCTCCGCCTCCACTGCCTCCACCGACGCCGCCACTTCCGGCGCCGCCGCAGCAGACGACGGGAGCTGCCGGAGGACAGTTGGGTTGGCCCCAAACTGGCGGAGGCGGGGAGGTGTAGGGCTGATAACCACCGCCGGAGGGCGGCGGCGGCGGAGGAGCACGGCAGGCGTCGGAGCAAGTCGGGCAATCGTAATTGCAAGGATTATCAGGCGGTGGAGGTATTATGCTACCTCCATAGCCATAGTTTTTGCTGCTGTTGTTATCTTCTTGCGCTTCTGAGTTATTGGAGCTTGTTGAGATGATGATGAGTAGGACGATGAGTGCTAGTGATATAATGTATGAAGAAGAAGAAGAATGCATTGCTTTTCAAGTTATTTTTAATCCATCTACTGTTCTTAGCTAGGCTGATGGGGATGAATTGATATATATAGACATTTAGGTTTTTTTATTAGATAAAATATCGTGTGAAAAATGACATGTGGAAACGGAGAAACGCCACATATCAGAGCAACGTGGACTCGGTCGGAATGATGTGCATGAAGATTGAAGAGTTATGCCAAAGAGTATGAAGTCATATTCATTCATTTATTTCTACTACGCAGAAAATATATGCGTAATGTTTCCCCCCCTTTTTAAATTAAATATGACGGAAGCTGTTTTGGGAATTATTGAAGATATGTTAAATGATTCATACGTCATCGTCATATCCATTGCATTTAATGCAAGAGAGGAAATCGACGGCCACCGATAAGGTCAGTAATCCCGTAACTCTATAACTTGGCAAATACAATTTTAGATATATATATAATATATATATATATATATATGATGCCGCCGGAAAATGGATCTACCGCGTTGGACGGCTAACGGACTTCTTCCCGCTTAATTTCGCCGCGCGTGCTGCCTAGAGATTCAGAAACAAGGGAATTTTTGGGGTCGTTTGCCCTCTTGCCTAGGTCAAGAGGGTATTTTCCGTGTTCCAGGTATGAAGTAGCATAAAGAATGGTGTGTTCAAGTGTGTGCGTGAGTGATTAATTTAGCAGAGTAACGGTAGGATACGTGAGAAATCGATACCTGTTTCGGACGAGACATGCAATATTTATAGGAGATCTGAGTTGGGGCGGTTTTTGGGCGGTTTTATCCCCTTACCGTTTTTCTCGGGCTCGGCCATTACCTACTCACGATGGCACGTCTTTGTAATGGCTTCCATTATGGGCAGTTACTTGTTGTCTATTTTACTGACGTCACAGAATGAAGATCGTGGCAGTTTCTTGTGTGGGAGGCCAAAGTCTTTGAGATGTACGTTACCCTCGGGCCTCGGGACAATGACCCGAGGGGTTACTAATCCCTCTGCTAGAGGGTCTCGGGTAATTGTCCTCAGGGCCAAGGGGCATTTTGAGGTCCTCGAGGCGCTTCTGATGTGGGCTCTCCATCGCTGACCTGGGTCCTTTCTCCGGGGAATGTTCAGGCCGACCCGAGGCACCAAAGATAGGGGTCATTCTTTAAATGAGGTGGTTAAGTTAGTTGAGGCGGGTCGGGTATTTTACCACA
The DNA here is from genome assembly GCA_027422505.1 of Craterostigma plantagineum. Taxonomy (NCBI): domain Eukaryota; kingdom Viridiplantae; phylum Streptophyta; class Magnoliopsida; order Lamiales; family Linderniaceae; genus Craterostigma; species Craterostigma plantagineum. The sequence continues at coordinate 11,595 of JAPQWV010004984.1, forward strand.
GGGTATGTAATACCCGAGGGTAACAATAGTCCCCCCTTCGATTAGTCCAAAAGGGTTTGGTGAATTTTGGACGTTTTATGTGGTGATGGTGAAATACCCGAACCGCCATTGTTCTTGGAGGTCGCCGTGGTGTTTTGGTCAGGTCGAATTGCTTTTGGAGCGAATCCCTTAATTCTTCTGGGTTTTCTGAAAACCGCTTCATCTTCCCTGCCACGTGTCGTTATTTCAATGGATGGCTCCTATGGGACGTCTGGGCGGGAACTCTGGCGCGCGTTCTGAGGATTGACGCGGATCATGGTTTTGTTGACGCGGATCGACACGGCCCGTTGATATGATCACGTTTCAAGGGCTCGGATCAGACGCATGGGGCCTATATATACCCCACTTCTTTCTTTCATTTTCTTTTCTTCCGTTTTCTCTCACTATTCTCTCTCTACGCGAAGTTCCCGAGTCCCCGAGCCATTCTGCCCTTCCTTCCGAGCTTTTTAGGTTTCTGTAAGTATTTCTTCTCTTAGCTTCTTTCCTTGCCTAGCTATGTCTTCTAATTCGGTGAGAGTTCCACATATTGCTTCGGGTAGTTTTTCGGAGGGCTCAGGGGGTTCGGGTAGTAGTGATAGTAGTTTTTCCGATAGTGGTAGCTATTCTTTTGAGGATTCGGGCAGCCCTGTAGTTAGTGTGGGGGGTAGTCCTCGGGTAGATGTTGAAATTCCTCGGGAGGGTCCTTCGAGGACCGATTCCGTAGGCCTTGAGGAGGGTTCCTCGAGGGCTCATTCTATAGATTCTGAGGCCACCACTTCTGTTCCCCTTGCCCCTCCCCTCGTGTCGCCCAGGAGCCGGCTCCTCCTCGTGAGGAGGACTTTCCTGGTCCGGGGGCCTTTCGTCGGGCCTTTAGCGCCTGGATTGGGGAGGTCGAGGACTTTCGGGCTCGTCGCCAGGGTATTCGTTGGCACCGAATTAAAGTCGACTTTCAAAGCTTCAGATCTTCCTAGGTTAAAATCTCTCTCGGGTCTTCCCGACGATTTTGAAGTTAGGATTCCCTCTCCCATCGACCTGGCCAGCGCCCCTCCCGAGGGCTATGGTACCTATTTTTTGACCAGTCGAGATGGGTCTTAGGTTCCCTATGCCTCGTTTCCTTGTTGATGTTTGTAGATACTTCGGGATTTCCCCCGCTCAGCTGGCTCCTAACTCCTTCAGTCTCCTTCTTTCTTTGGCCGTCATCCTTTCTCACTTTCGCTATGATCCCTCCATCTCTATGCTCTTAGCTTTCCTGAAGTTAAATAAAAAGGAAGAGGGAAATTCTTTTTTACCCCTTCTCACACCCCTGTGTTCATACGAGGTAACCCCTCCTCCCACAAAGGCTGGATGAGCAAGTTCTTTTATGTCAAGCCTTCAGTAGATAGTGCCGAGAGGGAGCTTCTTCCCTTTTCTTGGAATGATAATGCCTCCATCTCTCACCCTACCCCCTGAGCCAGCTGTTCGGGTAGAGGCCTTTTTTGACTAAAGTGGATGGGCGTCGTTATTATGCTAAGAAACTCCGAACTGACGAGCTCCTTTATGCTTACGGCTTCTGCTCCAAAAACGTTCTCCGCTCCGACTCCCTAGGTATAAATAAGATGTCCTCGGGTATCTAGTGGACCTTTCTCTTTCTCTCGAGAGTCTAACTTCCTCCCTTATCTTTCTTGCAAAACGACTCATGACGTTGGCAGAGGTGATTGCCCTCGCTGACGAGGAAGACGAGAATCTTCCCTCACTTCACCAGTCCCAGGCTGCCCCGAATACCCGATCCAAGGGTAAGGGCAAAGCTCCTGCCTCCTCCTCGGGGGCCAAAAAATCTGCGTCCAAGAGGGCTGCTTCTTCTCCAAGAGGGGCCTCGACTAAAAGAACTCGGGCTTCTTCCAGTCAGCCTGTTTCCTCACCTCCCGGGGGCCAGGTTGCGTTGGGTCGGGCTAAACAGCCCGCCTTTTTTAGCGACCCACCGAGGGACGAGAGTTGGGACTTCCTCCGGGAGTTTCCTAATGAAGCCAACAGGCATTATAACCGCGAGCTTTCCTACCCTGACCTCAGGAGCCTTCTCGGTGTCACCCTCGGGCAGGTACGTATTTTCTCATGCTTTTTTCTTCTTCGAGCCATATTGAGCTTGCTGAGCTTCCTTTGTTGCAGTCACTCTCTCTAGGGCCGAGGCCATGAAGCGCGTCTCCCGCCTCGCCGAGCGGAATAGGGCGTTATCCCAAGCCGAGGCCGACTTTCGCAAGAGGGTCGAGGAATTGGAGCGAGAGGTGGTTGAAGCAAAAGCTCGGGAGAAGAAACTCCAGGATCAGACCGCGGATCTCCAGCGTCATCTCTCTAGATCGGAGGTGGCTCGAGTCGATGAGCTGAAGGACTGGGAGAAGGACCTGGAGAGGAATTACATCCCCAGGCGCAGCCATCTGAAGGAGATGAAGACCTACTTCAAGTGGGGCTTCTACGGTTGTGTTTCCTGTCTTCGAGCGCATGGGTATAGCCGGGCAGACCACCCCTTTGAGTTCCTCGACGCCCTTCAAACCCTGAAGGAGACCCCCGATGAGGGCTACCTGCCCGAGCCACGAGATGAGAGCGGTCCCTCGAGGACGCCTATTCCGCCGCCAAGGTTGGCGAGGGTTGTTGAACCTGTGCTCGAGGAGGTGCAGGGTGCTTCGGGGGATGATGCCCAGGAGGAGACGAGGAGGCTGAGGAGCCCGAGAAGACTATTGGTGAAGAAGCTCGTGAGGAGCACGCTGAGGATGAGGACCAGATGGAAGAGATCGAGGTGGAGAGGCCGGGGATGTTGCCGGGGGTGAAGGTCAGGCCGGTTCGGCGTTTAGATGTTTTCTTTCTTTTTCTTTTCCTTCTTTGGGATGACTGTAATGAACCCTACTATATATATATATATATATATATTTTGGTGTATATGAACATAGCCCCCTGGGGCATAATGAATGCGGAGCCTTCGGGCCTTTTTCTCCTGATGTTGTCTATTTTTTCTGTATGTGTATAATTTCTTACGCCGACTGTTAATCTTCAAGTTCCCCTACCCTCGGAGTTTCGCCCGAGGATGGTATCGCTCTTCGCTCGAGTCTCGGGTATCCTCCTCGACCTCGTGAGTCTTGGCAGTGCCCGTTTTAGTCAGACCTTCATCCGCTTTTCCAAAAAATAGCGTAGATTTCGTCTAATCCACGCACAACTTTTCCTAAGACTTCGTGTCCGAGAATTTAGCGGTGGTAAATTTAGGATTTGGTCTTCCTTAGGATTTGGCCACAAATGTCCGAGAATATCGCGGACCGGGTCGGCTAGCCGTTTGTATTTCAACTACTGACTTCCTGCCCAAGTCTGGGACTTATCTATAAATATGGGGCCTTTCTCGCTTTTGCAACTCGTCGTTTCCTTGCTTTCTTTCTTCATAGCATCGTATTTGTGCTCTTTATTTCCTAAAATTTCCATGGCTTCATCTTCTTCTTCCAAGGGTAAGCGTGTTGCCGCCTGTTTTCCTAAGATAGAGCGTGTGCCTTTTATTTTGGTAGTTCCTCGGGTTTTTGCCCCGACTTGGGCCTACAACCCGACCCTGCCACTGGTGTGAAGACGCCACTCCCTCAAGGTGATGACGAGGATAAGGGTTACCGCCGGAACCTGGCCAAGTGGTCTGTTGAGGCAGAGGAGGCTCGATCCAGGGCGAACCTTCCATGGCATCGGACCAAAGTCTCTTGAGAAGGCTAGAATCCCCTCCGATTATGAGGTCTATCTACCCGGTCCCCTGCAAGTGGCGTCCTCGCCCCCTGTCGGCTTCTTGACGGTCTACACTGACCAAATAGAGATGGGCCTGAGGTTCCCTCTGCCTTTTTTCCTCTTGGATCTCTGCGAGGCATTAGATATCTCCCCTGGCCAAATATTTCCTAACTCCTGTAGTTTGCTCCTGGCCCTAGCCTCGGTTGCTCGTAAGGTTAAGTTTCCTCTTACTACCGAGCTGATCGTTAGCTTCTTTCGAGTGTGTGAGAGGGATGCTGGCAAGTTCGTTTTCGTACCCTCCACGGATGTCTTCGATGATAACTTTACCGCCACCAAAGGTGAATTAACAAATATTTCTTTGTACGTGCTTCCGTCCAACATCAGGATCGTCGTTATTCCTTGCTTCGGTGGCGAGATCATTGTCAGGCTCCGGGTGATTCTCCCGACCTCTTACTGGAGTTCTTGGCTCGGATTGGTAACCAGAGATTTTCGGTGCGAGAACTGGTGTATGATATCCCTCTTGAGGCGGTTGTTCCCCCTCGCGTTCTAGGTATATTTTTTCCTCCATTTCCGTTTTTTAGCCGCTCCTTCTCTATTATTTCCCTTTTTCAGCGAGCGATGGCTCGGGTGTTTTGCCCGTCATGGCTATTCGTACCCGAGGAACTTCGGCGCGCACTTGCCATCAGCATGGTGTATCTTCGGAGAACATTGCCGAGGAGGTGCCGGCGACTCCTCGCTCAGATGCGGGCGATCCAAACGAGTAAGGCCATCGCCGCCCACTCCCCTTGTCTCCCTGCGCGAGGGTCCTTCTTCATCTCGACCTGCTCTTCACCCTCACTTCCTGTTGGAGAAAGATGGAGAATCTTCTTTGTCTTACATGATGAATTTCCTTACTCCTGAAGAGAAGGACTTTGCCAAGGAGCTTTCCGATGGTCGTTTCTGGAAGGAATGGGCTTTGGCTTTGAGTCAGGTATAATTATCCTTTCCATTCCCTGTTTTGAATATCCGCTTTGATTGCTTCCTCTTGTCTTCAGGCGTACTCCTTATCTTGTGAGGGGGCTCGGCGTATCGTCTTCAGCAAAAAAATGACTGAATCGGCACGGTCTTGTAATGTGGAGATGACCATGCGAGTCAGCGAGGAGGCTCAGGAGGTGGGTCGCTTGAAGGATCGATTGGCACGGCTCAGTTTGAGGTTGGCAAACTTCGACAAGAGCTTCACTCGGAGAGGGAGATCCGTCGCAGTCGGGAATATCAGCCCAATCCTAAGCTGGTCCCCGTGGAGAAGGTATCCGAGGGGGCTAACATGTATTTCAACTTTGGGTTCCAAGGATGCTTGTCTCAGATCAGGGCGAATGGCTTTCCGGAGAGTGCGCATCCGTTCAGTTTCCTAAATCCCGAGGCGGCTTTTATGGCCTTGGCTCCTCGGTGTTCTCCACCGAAGCCAGTGAAGGGGAAAAGCCTTTGGGATGAGTTCGAGTTGGGCGAAAGTAGCGATGCCTCTCGAGAGACGGTCCAGCCGAGAAGGATTAGTTTGATAATTTTCTTTAGAGTCTGGTTTTTAGTCTTCGCTATCCCTTGCTTTCCGTAGATGTCTTTGCTTTCTGGCTTTCCTATTCACCTGCTGTAAATTTTGAAGTATTAAGTAAATAAAGGATTTTAAGTTACCTGGACATTGCCTCCTGCTTGATTAGCTGATGTCTATCGTTTCCGCCCTTGTTCAGTTGTTCTTGGCAGTTATGGAAGGAATGAGGTCTCTTACCTCGGGCTGAGGGCGTCCCCCCGATCCCAAGGAGAGCCTCGGAGAACTCAGAAAAATGTTTCTTCTGTGCCTCTAACTTATATCGAGGTGGCGCTGCCTCTCGCAGAGGGATATCAGTGTGCGCAAAAATCTTACTTCCCCTTGGGGGAAGAATGTCTCAGCCTCTCGTAGAGGGAATTCAGTGTGCGCGATTTATACTACCCGAGGGGTGTTGTCCCGAGGGGCCTTCTTTGCCTCTAGCTAATATAGAGGTGGCGCTGCCTCGCGTAGAGGGATATCAGTGTGCGCAAAAAATCTTACTTCCCCTTGGGGAAGAATGTCTCAGCCTCTCGCAGAGGGAATTCAGTGTGTGCGATTTATATTACCCGAGGGTGTTGTCCCGAGGGAGTTTTTGGAGTAATTGCCTCCTCAGGAGGTGGCCGGGTCTTCATGTCTTTTAGTACTTTAAGTTTTCGCTCGAACGTCCCTCGTACAGAAAGAAAGCAAACTTCATTAAGGTATATGTATGGTTTACATCTTAAAAGCGATAGAAGTAAACACGGAAAGATAATGTGTTAGAAATTAAAAGAAACATATGCGTAATGAGGGTACCCCCTCTAGGGATAATATTTCCGCAGCTTGCGGGCGTTCCATGGGCGATCGAGCTGTTTACCACTGGCGTCCTCAAGGTAGTAAGAGGCTTCTCCAACTTTTTTGATGACGCGGTAGGGTCCTTCGAACTTAGGCTCTAACTTCTTTCTCCCTTCTTGGTTCAAGATCTCTTTCATCACTAAGTCCCCTTCCTCATACTTCTTGCCTCGGACTCGGCGATTTGTAAGACTTAGTCATTCTCCTCTGATAGGCGGTCATCCTGATGGCGGCTCTTTCTCTTCCTTCCTCGATCAGATCGAGGTCTTCTACGCGGAGGTGATCGTTGTCTTCGGGGTAAGTGAGGATTCGGGCACTTTCCATGCCAATTTCCGCGGGCAGCACTGCTTCGCTCCCATAGACCAGGCTGAAAGGAGTCTCATTGGTTCCTTCTCGAGGCGTCGTTCTATATGACCATAGGACACTTTGAAGTTCGTTGAACCATGACTTCTCGAGCCCCTCGAGTCGGGTCTTCAATCCTTGTACGATGGTGCGATTGGTTACTTCAACCTGGCCGTTGCTTTGAGGATACGCCACCTAGGTGAAGATTTGTTCTATCCCGAGTTCATCGCACCACTCCTTTAGCTTCTTCCCGCTGAATTGCCTTTCGTTATCGAATACTAGTCTCCTCGGTATCCCGTAGCGACAAATGATGTTTTTCCAAATGAATGCGGTGATGGCGGCCTCGGTAATCTTGGCCAGGGCTTCGGCTTCAACCCACTTCGAGAAGTAGTCCACACCACCAGTAAAAACTTCTTTTGGCGACATTTCCGGAGAATGGTCCAACGATACGAGTCCCCACTGATCAAACGGGCAAGGGGATGTTACTGACTTCATGGCTTCAGCGGGCATTCTCTGTAAGCTGGCGTGCTTCTGACAGCTGAGGCAGCTTCGGACTGTTTTCATGGCGTCTCCTTCATTGTTGACCAGAAGAATCCCACGAGGAGTGCTTTTCTCACTAATGCCCGACTCCCGATGTGGCTCCCACAAATCCCCTCATGTATTTCCCGAAGGACATATTCCCCCTCTTCCTTAGACGTGCATCGCAAAAGAGGTCCGGCGAAAGATCTTTTGAACAAGGTAGTGTCGATCAAAGTGAATCTTTGAGCCCTCCGTACGAGCTTTCGGGCCAGAGCCTTATCTTCTGGAAGGAGTTTGTGACGTAGGTATTGGTAGATTTCATACCTCCAATCTTCTCGAGCCATGTCTGGCTCGGGTATATTTTGGTCCTCGACTTGCCAGATGGTCAGAACCCTTCCTTTTTCCTCGAGTGGTCCGATGGCACTTGCCCACTTAGCTATTTGGTCTGCCTTCTCGTTCTGGGCTCGGGTGATTAAGACGATCTGGAGTTCTTCGAAACTTCCCTTGATTTCCTCAAATGCCTTAGCGTACTTCTCTAAATTTTGGCCCTTGATGGCAAAGTTTCCTTCCAACTGTTGAACCACGAGTTGAGAGTCCGAGTGCGCCACCAAGCGTGTGATTCCCATTCTCCGTGCTGCTCGAAGTCCAGCAAGTAGCGCCTCGTATTCTGTCTCGTTGTTTGACGCCTTGTAATTCAGCCTAATGGCCAGGTTGGTTTCCTCTCCCCAAGGCGATATGAGGAGTATCCCGACTCCATTCCCTGAGCTGCAGGAAGAGCCATCCACAAACATCTTCCATATCTCCTCGGGACCATCGCCGACCATTTCCACCATGAAGTCAGCCAATGCCTATGCTTTGATTGCGGCCCGAGGCTTGAACTGGATGTCGTATTCTCCCAACTCTGTTGACCACTTGACTGCTCTCCCCGAGATGTCTGGGCGAGTGGCTATTTTCCCGATCGGGTGGTTTGTTAGCACCATAATGGGGTGCGACAGAAAATATGGTCTCAGCTTCCTGGCCGTAATAAGCAGGGCTAGCAGTAGTTTCTCGGAGTTCGTGTACCTTGTCTCAGGGCCTTTCAGGATGTGGCTCACGAAGTAGATCGGTTTCTGTACCCTTTCTTCTTCCCGAACCAGCACGGAGCTTATTGCCCGAGGGGACGCTGCCAAGTAGACTATCAGTTCCTCCCCGGGCAGTGGCTTATTAAGTACGGGCAATTTTTTCAAATACTCCTTCAAGTCTTGGAAGGCCTTCTCGCACTCGGGTGTCCATTCAAAGTTTTGGACTTTGCGCAACACCTTGAAGAAAGGTAAGCTACGATCGGCCGATCGGGAGATGAATCGCGAGAGGGCTGTGATCCTCCCTGTCAGTCTCTGAACCTCGTTTAGACTTCGGGGGACGCCATATCTATCAAGGCCTTGATCTTGTCTGGGTTGGCCTCGATTCCTCTCCTTGTTACCATGTATCCTAAGAACTTTCCCGAACTGACTCCAAAGGTGCACTTGCTGGGGTTCATCTTCAGGTCGTATCTTTGGACGGCTAAAAAGCAGATGTGTTCTCGAGACTTGATTAAGATATCATCAACATAGACTTCTACATTTCTCCCGATCTGGTCCTTGAAAACTTTGTCCATCAGCCTCTGGTAAGTTGCACTGGCGTTCTCCAATCCGAAGGGCATGACAGTGTAGCAGTAGGTCCCTCCGGCGGTTATGAAACTTGTCTTCTCTTGATCTTCCTTGGCGAGCAGGATCTGGTTGTACCCTTGGAAGGCGTCGAGGAAGCAGAGTAGCTCGTGCCCCGAGGTGGAATCCACCAGCTGGTCTATCCGAGGTAAGGGGTAACCATCTTTCGGACATGCTTCGTTCAGGTTCCGGAAGTCCATGCACATGCGCCACTTGCCCGAAGCCTTCGGGACCAAGACCACGTTCGAAAGCCATGTAGGAAACTGAACCTCCCGAATGTGGCCTGCTTCAAGAAGTTCCTCAACTGGCATCGCGCCTCGGCGTCTTTCTCTGCGTTGAGGTGTCTCCCTTTTTGGAAGATGGGTCGGGTGGTTCGGGAGACATTCAGCTTGTGTTCGATGATTCCCCGGTCTATGCCTACCATGTCCTTAGACGTCCATGCGAATACGTCCTTGTTCCTTTTTAGTAGTATGATCAAGTCCTCCCTGAGGTCTCGAGGCAAATCCTTGCAGATCTTGACTGTTCCCTCCGCGGGTTGATCATTACTTCTTCAGTTTCTTCTTCCTTGTCGTTTTTTTAGTCGTTCCGATGGTGTATAACGTTTCTCTCCCCCTCGGATGATCCTCCCTTCGGGTTCGGGAGGACTTGATTTCTACGCGAACCTCTTCGACGTAGCATTTCCTGGCCATCTTGCAATCTCCCAAAACTTCTCCAACCTTGTCTCCTACGGGGAATTTTATCTTCTGGTGTAGAGCCGAGGCGATGGCCATGAAAGAGGTCAGAGCGGGTCTCCCCGAGGATGATGTTGTATGGGCTTGTTCCGTTGATGACCATGAATGGCGCGATCCGCGTTTTCCTGGTGTCACCCTCCCCGAGGTGAGTGGGAGGTGCAGGATTCCCACCGCCTCGATGCAGTGTCCTGTGAAGCCAAACAGAGCCGTTTCTACTTTGTCCATAGGATATGCTCCCAAGTCCATTTGATCGAGGGCCCTCTTATATATTATGTTGACAGAGCTTCCATTATCGACGAAAACCCTGCCAACGTCATGGTTGGCTACCTCGGCCCGAATGACTAGGGCATCCTCGTGAGAGTCGTCGCCTCCATGAAAATCTTCGGGACCGAAGCTGATGGTAGGCCCCGACCGTTTACTTCCTGTTTTGATTTCAAAGTTTTCCAATCGGCGAACTCCAGCCTTCCTTGCCCGATTGGAGTCTCCTCTTGTAGGTCCTCCCGATATAATGTTGATCTGCCGCGGCGCAGTTCTCTCCGGAGATCTCCGCCGCCCGGTGTCCCTGTTGTCCTGATTTCTTTGAATGTCGTTTCCTCCTGTCCTCGGGCCTCATCTGTCCTCCCTTTCTGGCGTCCTCCTCTGGGCTTCCCTCTGGTTGTGAGGCTGGCGGTCTTGTCGGGTGTTAAACCGATTCTCCGCCCCAGGATATCTGGGCCTGGTCCCGAAGCCACATCTGCCCCAGCAAGCTTTTCTCGGGCCTCGGGGTTGGTTGCGATCAACTTTTCTAGTTCTTGATTTAATTGAAAACATTCCTCAGTGGTGTGCCCATACTCGTGGTGGTAATTGCAGTAGGTGTCGGACACCGGCCTCCTCGGGTTGCCGTCGATGTAAGGGGGTCGGCGGAGAAAGTCGTTCTCCTCGCATATTTCTAACGCTCGAAGTTTGTTCACCCGTAGCTTGGATAGTCCGCCCGGGGTGGAGGTACCGGGTATGGGCGGTCATCCCTTCGAGGGAAGACTCTGCGGTCCTGGTTGCGCGGGGGCTCTTTCGACGTTCTCGAGGGGGACTCTTGCGTTTCCTGTCCTCGGGTTCCCGGGCTTGCGACTCTTCTACCCGAACGTATTTCTCCACCCGAGTTATCAGCTCCTCCACTGTGGTAGGATATTTCTTCACTAGTGATCTGAACAAATCCCCATCCGTCAGGCCGTGTGAAATGCTCCGATAAGCAATTCGGGTGCGATATTGGGGACCTCCATCTTTACTTGATTGAAACGCCGAAGATAGTCCCTTAACTCTCCCTGTCGGCCTGTTTTATGTTTAACAGTTTTACTGCGGATGAAGGGCGTCTTCTGCTGCTCGAGAAGTACTTCAAGAAGTGGCTGGTGAGATCGTGAAAGCTTCTGATTCCCCCTGGTGGCAGTAGAGTGAACCATTGTTGGGCTTCTCTCGACAAGGTGGTCGCTAAGAGTCGGCATTTGACGGGGTCGCTTAGTTGGTATAGTGCCGTATTTCTTCAAAAGCGGCCAAGTGTTCTTCGGGCGGTCCGGAACCATCATACTGTCCCATCTCAAAAGATCGGAAGTGCTCGGGCAATGGGGCTGCGAGCACCTCGGGTGAAAAGGGCGAGGCTCGAGGGAGGATGGGAGCTTCTGGCGGGTTGGCGAGATTTTGAAGCTGGCGAATCTCCTCTCTCATTCTTTCTAGTCGGCTGCTTGTTGATCGGTGCGTGGTTGGTCGGTGCGTTGTTGGTCGGCGCGTCTCCTTCTATTGGCCCGGGCTCTCCTTTGCATCGACGCCAAAGTATGGTCCTCGTCATTGTGTTCTCCAGTCCTCGATTCGGCGTCGCGCTCTCCGCTTGCCTCACGCCGACTTTTCCTCGTTCAACATCGCGTTCTCTGTCCTGCCTGTTAGCCCTCTAATTCCTTTCAGCCATCAAAACTCCCACATCAGTTCCGATCCTCCGCATTTCTTGCATGACCGCAGCGAACATCGCGGCTGGGTCGGTCAGGTTCGGCCCATTTTCGTCGGATGGCGGCACACGATCATTTTCGGCAACCACCATACTGAATTTCTACTTATGAGAAACTAAAGTTGCCCACAGATGGCGCTAGTTGATGCCGCCGGAAATGGATCTACCGCGTTGGACGGCTAACGGACTTCTTCCCGCCTTAATTTCGCTGCGCGTGCTGCCTAGAGATTCAGAAACAAGGAATTTTTTGGGGGTCGTTTGCCCTCTTGCCTAGGTCAAGAGGGTATTTTCCTGTTCCAGGCATGAAGTAGCATAAAGAATGGTGTGTTCAAGTGTGTGCGTGAGTGATTTATTTAGCAGAGTACGGTAGGATACGTGAGAAATCGATACCTGTTTCGGACGAGACATGCAATATTTGTAGGAGATCTGAGTTGGGGCGGTTTTTGGGCGGTTTTATCCCTTACCGTTTTTTCTCGGCTCAGCCATTACCTACTCACGATGGCACGTCTTTGTAATGGCTTCCATTATGGGCAGTTACTTGTTGTCTATTTACTGACGTCACAGAGTGAAGATCGTGGCAGTTTCTTGTGTGGGAGGCCAAAGTCTTTGAGATGTACGTTACCCTCGGGCCTCGGGACAATGACCCGAGGGGTTACTAATCCCTCTGCTAGAGGGTCTCGGGTAATTGTCCTCAGGGCCAAGGGGCATTTTGAGGTCCTCGAGTGCTTCTGATGTGGGCTCTCCATCGCTGACCTGGGTCCTTTCTCCCAGGGAATGTTCAGGCCGACCCGAGCACCAAAGGATAGGGGTCATTCTTTAATGAGGTGGTTATTTGTTGAGGCGGGTCGGGTATTTTACCACAGGGTATGTAATACCCGAGGGTAACAATATATATATATATATTAATTATATATACGTATATTATATAGTGACGGATCTAGAATTCAGAACTTGGGGGTCAAAAAGTTAAACTTTATAAGTTGGGGTTCAAAGGGTCATAAAATGATACAAAAATGCTTTCTGAAGACTCGAACCCACGTCAAACTCTATAATGAACTTAGGATTCC